>OX451735.1:807765054-807767554 GCA_948472305.1 Vicia faba
TTGGTGTGTAAGGGATTCAATGCAGACTTTGATGGGGATCAAATGGTTGTTCATGTGCCTTTATCTTTGAAGGCTCAAGCAGAAGCTCGTTTACTTATGTTTTCTCATACGAATCTCTTGTCTCCGGCTATTGGGGATCCCATTTGTGTACCAACTCAAGATATGCTTATTGGACTTTACGTATTAACTAGCGGAAATCGTCGAGGTATTTGTGCAAACAGGTATAATTCGTTTAATTCCCGAAATTCTCACAATGAAAAAATTAGCAATAATAACTTGAAGTATATGAAAAAAAAAGAACCCTTTTTTTGCAATTCCTATGATGCAATTGGAGCTTATAGACAGAAAAGTAATAAAATGGATGAAGTAACAATTAATGCAAAAACAGCTAATTGAAAAGCAATAGTCATGTTTATAATCTTCTAATTGACCAACAAAAGAACTATACCATTTGATCCCCCAACCCCTTTTTTTTGACCCCTTTCAAAAAAGAAATAAAAAACACATTATCATTATGGAGGGTTTTTTCATGAATCCATTGATTTTAGATAACACCCCTTATTGAGGCATGGATCGAGGGGTAGTTTTTTTTATTTCACAAAAGAGCATGCTGGATCATGTATATATAATATATACGGATAGAGAACTAGACCAATAGATTCACACTAGATATCTTTCTCATAGATAGATAACAGGGTATGAATTCGTATGGTCATGTTCTCTTGAGTGAAATAAAGATAAAATAGAAATTAGCTTTTGGAGAGATGGCTGAGTGGTTGATAGCTCCGGTCTTGAAAACCGGTATAGTTTGAAACAAATAACTATCGAGGGTTCGAATCCCCCTCTCTCCTTTTTCTTGGCGAATGGATTTTTTTATTTTATTGATTCTTGATTTAGGTTGGCTCGGTTTTTTGGGCTCGGCTAAGTGGTGATATAGCCGAGCCCGAAAAAAGATTAGATATAAATGAATTGAAAAACAAAATATTTTTTCAATATGATCTGCTCGACTCAACCCAATATGTATACTAAAATCAAAGTGATTCTTACGTCAAGCATTGGATTTCATGTCTCAATTAAGAGGAGTCATGGAAAGAACAGGTTCAAAATCTCTATCAATTCCTTTTTCAAATCCTGCGGCAGCTGCGCGAGCTCGTCCCGCGTGCCATAAATGACCTACGAATAGGAAGAATCCTAGAACAAAATGAGAAGTAGCTAACCAACTTCTAGGAGATACATAATTGACTGCATTAATCTCTGTAGCTACGCCACCGACGGAATTTAAAGAACCTAAAGGAGCATGAGTCATATATTCCGCGGAACGACGTTCTTGCCAAGGCTGTATGTCTTTTTTCAGTCTACTCAAGTCCAAACCATTAGGACCTCTTAGAGGTTCTAACCAGGGAGCACGCAGATCCCAAAAACGCATAGTTTCTCCTCCAAAAATGACTTCTCCGGTCGGAGAACGCATTAGATATTTACCTAAACCGGTAGGCCCTTGAGCGGAGCCTACATTAGCTCCAAGACGTTGGTCTCTAACTAGAAAAGTAAATGCTTGAGCTTGAGAAGCTTCCGGTCCAGTGGGACCATAAAACTCACTAGGATAAGCAGTATTATTAAACCAGACAAAGCAACAAGCTATAAAACCAAAAACGGCTAAAGCACCTAAACTATAAGATAAGTAAGCTTCTCCAGACCATACTAGTGCACGCCGAGCCCATGCAAAAGGTTTGGTTAAGATATGCCAGATTCCACCAAGTATACAAATGGAACCCAACCATACATGTCCCCCAATTATATCTTCCAAATCGTCTACACTAACAATCCAACCTTCTCCCCCAAAAGGCGATTTTAGTAAATAACCAAATATAATGCTTGGACTAAGGGTTAAGTTGGTAATTTTTCTTACATCTCCCCCTCCTGGAGCCCAGGTATCATATAGACCTCCAAAATAAAAAGCCTTAAATACTAAAAGAAAAGCCCCTATACCTAACAAAATTAAGTGAATACCTAAAATAGTAGTCATTTTATTTCTATCTTTCCATACATAACCAAAGAATGGAAAAGATTCTTCAAGAGTCTCAGGTCCCAGAAGTGCATGATAAATACCGCCAAAGCCCAATACTGCAGAGGAAATTAAGTGAAGTACTCCAGACACAAAGTATGGAAAGGTGTCGATAACTTCCCCTCCCGGACCAACCCCCCAACCTAGAGTAGCTAGATGGGGAAGTAAAATTAAGCCTTGTTCATACATGGGCTTCTCGGGTACGAAATGAGCAACTTCAAATAGGTTCATTGCTCCGGCCCAGAATACTATTAATCCGGCATGGGCTACATGGGCCCCCAGTAGTTTACCGGATAAATTGATAAGTCGGGCATTCCCGGCCCACCAAGCAAAACCAGTAGTTTCTTGGTCACGACCAGTTAAAGCTAAAGTTCCATTAAAGAGCGTTTCCACGTGGTAGAACCTCCTCAGGGAATATAAGGTTTTCATGAGGCTGAT
>OX451735.1:810834635-810927135 GCA_948472305.1 Vicia faba
GGCAAGATGTTTGGTGCAGAATACCATTGGATGACATAAAAGTTTGAAATTGTTGGGATAAATATTCACGTGCATTGTCACTTTCTTAAGATACGAATGGACAAACCAAATTGGGTTCTTATTTCTCGATAAAATTGTTCAAAAATAGAAAACAATTTAGATATGTTTTTCATTAAAAATAGCCACTTGCAACGTGAAAAAATCATCAATAAATATTAAAAAATACTTAAACTCAAAAGTAGACACGATACGCGATGGACCCCAAACATCGGAGGTAAACTAAGTAAAAGAGAACGCAGTCTGTTTATTGGCTCGATCAGGAAAGTGACTACGAATGTGTTTCCCTATCTGACAAGACTCACAATATAAAGTGGAGATTTAGATAAAATGGGCACCGAATTTTGTAGTTTGGGAAGACTTGGATGACTAACTGCGCCTGTATAATGAATGGAGAATATATGGTGGAGCATGTGGTAGATGACATAGAGAAGTAGTAGAGGCCTTGAGACTCACATTCGACATCAATCATTTGTCCCGAACTCCAATCCTGTAGAATAACATCACTGCTAGTAAAAGTGATAGAACAATTAAGGGAACGAATTAAACGACTGACTGACAGTAGATTAAATGGGAAATTAGGTACATATAGGACATAAGTAATAAAGAGAGATGGTAGAATTGACAGTACCGATCCCTTGGGATCGGGTTTGAGAACCATTTGTGGAAGTTATACTCGTAAGAAACCAGAGGTAAAAATGGAAGAAAAAATATTTTTATTACCGATAATATTATCAGATGCACCAGATTCGAGGACCTAAGAACCAAGAGGGGATTATTGAGAGACACAAACGAATGAATTACCAATGTGTGCAATCAAGCTGTGGAACCAGAGGTTTGGTTAGTCTTACACACCTGAGAAAACCCTCGTAGCTTGGCGTAGGGTTTTGGAGAGAAGGTGAAGTCTGCATAGTGTATGGGTTATCAATTTGAGTTGCATTTACCTGTCGTGTAGGTTTTCCATGCAACTTTCAACAATGATCGATAGTATGCCCAAGCCGGTTACGGTGGTCATACTTAGAACGAGGTTTGGAGTTGGATGACCCTCCTCGAAGGTGATTCTGATTGTTTCCAAGATATGTAAGACCATCAGTGTCACCTGGTATTGGAATAGCAATAGATGGAGGGGAAATTGAGCCAAACGTATGAGGTGTAGCCAAGTGCAAAAATTGTTCACTAACTGTATCATAGTTAGGAACAATAATACCTGATAAAATCTGGTTACGAACGAATTTGAGTTCTGATGGTAGTCCTTTAAGTCCCATGACTATGAAATAATTTACTTTGTTGTTCGATATGAGCTGTTGTATCTTTTGCGTAAGGCATGAAGGTTGCGTAACTTGCTTTCAAAGCATCAAGCTTACTCAGATAAGCTTGCATATCCATATTTTCCAACTTCAGCGTGTTGAGTTTGTGGATGACATTGTATAGAGAATGAACGCCATTGAAAAATACTTTCTTGGCCTTTTGCAACACCTCATAACAAGTGGAGAATGCTTGGTATTGCGCTTGGAAGTTAGGTGCTATGGAAAACCACAACACAATACACAAAGAGGCATCCATTTTCTTTCATTTAGAGAGTTTGGCAACTGCAACGTCACTCAATTGGGTGGTTAAATGCTCTTCATATCCCTGACCGTGAAACCACATCTCGACAACACAAGCTCATATCTTATAGTTGGTTGAATCCAGTTAGTTTTTTCACATGGGATAATTGGAACTTTAGTAAACGAGACAGAATCAACATCTCTCGTGGCTTAAATTTTTTTTCCGTGAACAATAGCGGCGACGATGAACAGTGGTGGTGGCGGTGAACAATAGCGCCTCTAAAAATATTTTTTTACTCGTGAACAGTGCGGGCTGGAGGTCATTGGAATTTTTAAAAAAAAAGTGAGGCAAATCGGAATGATGGACACGGTTTGCAGAAGAAAATTTTCTCACTGGAAGACAATGAGTCAACCGAGTAGCATACGATAAAGATTTGTCTTTTAGTAGGCTCTCAATACCATATTGAATTAGGAGAGACTAAGAGACATTTAAATTAAACTACATGTTTTAAAAGTACTACGAGACTTTATTATATAGAGAGAGATTACAACTAATTACATGATATAATCGATGTGAGACTATTCTACATACAAATATTCTTAACACTATATATTTACAAATATCAACATATCTCATTGGTTCTCCCGACTCCTCTAGACTTCTCAACAGTAGGATGCAAGTCCTGGTTATCCTATTATAGAATGTGAAGACTCACACTTGTGGTGGAGAATCTTGCAAGTCCCACATTGCCTCAGTTTCACTTCGACATAAACAGTTCTGAAACTGAACTGTTAATAAAATACAAATTTGAATATTACAAGTTGCCCGTACCCCAAATTTTTTCTCCCATATTTCTCAAGATAGGTCAAGAGAATCATCTCCAAGTTGTTCAAGATGGCTCAAGAGTTGGACAGTCAAATCACCTCCTAAGGCAGTCAATTCAAAATTAGGGTTTAGTGTTGCATCAAGGTTCTTGCATACAAATGGCCTCAAGTTCTCCCCAATGTCCTAATATGTTCTCAAGTTCATACATGTCAAATTTCAAGCCTTGCAGAGGAAGTTTGGTCAGTCAATTGCTCAAGAGGTCCAAAAATCGACTGTGCTAGGGCAAAGGTCAACTGTGACCTACAAATAGTCAAACCTCAATATTTTTTGTCAACATTCTAATTTTTAAGGATAATTCATCATTTGATCAAGGGTTGATCATGATTCATCAAGGATTGCTCAAGATTCATCAAGATCAAAAGTTGCTAAATTAGGGTTTTATAGGAAAAGTCAACCCAACTTTGACTAAGCATAACTTTCTCATACTTTATGATAAATGACCCATCCAAATCTCATTTTGAAGAGGGTACAATTACTACAATCCATCTTCACACCCAAAGATAAAGAAATGCACTCACAAAAAGTACAAATTTGGACATTATAGGTCATTTTTGAAAGTCAACAAAAACACCTTTTTTGCCAAAGCTTATAACTTGAGCATGGAACATAAAAATGAGATGAGACAAAAAATGTTGGTTATAGGATATCTCAAGGTTTCTAAAAAGTCCAAGAACACTTCCAAAAGTTCAAAATTGAAGAAGTTATGCATTGTTGAAGTTGGGCATTTTTCCAAAATTACCAAAAGTCAACTATCCTCAAACTCCAATTTTTGACAAAAGGGCCCACTTTTTTCCACATGATTTGGTCTTGTCACACCCCCACACGTGTCCCATCTTCAGTTTCATATCCATTCATTAATTTTTCTATTTTATTTAATTTTTATTGAATTAATTCATTTTAAATCAATATTAATTCAAATAAAATCCAAAATTGATAGAATGATATCTTTGTGATTGGTATAGACTTCAATTATCATCATGAACCAAATCAAATCCGAATCAAGCCTTATTATGCACAAAAAATCAGATTTTGATACAAATATGGAAGCTTTGTTAATGGTGGCAAAATCATATCTTGGAATCATCATGCACAAGGATTGGAGGCCCAAAGTTTAACCTAATGCACTCCTTATTACTTGTACAAGCCATACATAACTGGAACACGACCTAAAACTGCAGAAAACGGCCAGACAAAACTTGAAAAAAATCTTGAAAACTTGGAATCTAAAATCAATATTAGAGCACGATTCAATCCCAAATCTCAACATAGCCTTCTTGCCTGGCATTCACTGAAGCCAAAGGGATCAAAATCAAGCCTTGAAGCAGCCCCAAACTCGCTGTAAAGTGCCCACGAACATAGCTCTGAACATGGAATCATGAATCCATGTTCTTGCATCTTTTTGCCATTTTTCTTGTACAATCGTGCTTAACATCAAATTTCTAACATGTCTGCATTATTCAATTTTGTTTTCATGGCCTATAACCTTAGATCCGAAGCTAGGGTTCTTGTTCTTGTTTTTTAGGCATTTTCGATACAGGTAAAATCAGGACAAATGATTGGTACAGGGATGTTCAAGGAAGAGAGACGAACACTTTGATGTTCTCCATTTACGTTTATATGACCTGTAACTCATATTAGGATGGTGCCACGGATTTTGATGCGGAATAAAATCCACAGGAAAAAAATATAGTCTTTGTTGAAGAAGACGAAGACGTGTCTCTTCTCCATTGGCTTGTTCAAATGTTTAGCGCGTTTTTTTCAATTCCAGCATAATTGATTGTTTTCATATATTATGTCCACTACTCATTCCACTAACAAAGAAGCACATTGGCTCAGATGGCAAGCGTGTTGTCCCAAAGTCTCTTGGGACCTGGGTTCGAATCCCAGGTCCCCCAAAACATTTTGTTTAATTTTTCTTCAGATATTCCCATGCAATGCCCAAAGTGTAGAATATCATATGCCTCATGGATCCAGGCGCCAGATGGCCTCCAGGCCAAATAATTGGGCCTCTGAAATGCTGATTCCACTCCCAAATTGGGTCCAACACCCCCCTCGGTTTATTTCTTTTTTCTCTTTATATTTCTTTTTTAGTTAATTGTTTTATTAATTATTATTATTTACACTAACCAATTTATTTTCCTAATAAAATCAGAAAACCAAAATATTATTTTTATTTATTAAAACTAATTTCACTTTATTTTTGTAAATAACTATTAATTTATTTAGTTTTAAATAGGTGTAACATTTAATATTTTCGCAATAAATTAAAATCAATTTAGAATATTAGTTTTTTTTTAAATAATTTTAATCATTTTATTTATTTCCTTAAATATTAAAAAATCCAATAATATTTTCATTAATTAATTAAGTTAATTATTAACCTAGATCTAATTTCCATTTAATCCAAAAATAACAATAAATCTTTTCTTTAAATAAAAAGGGTCAAAACCCTAAAAAATGCGCCGATCTAATTTTCTCGCACGCGTCTTATTTTATCCAATATTGTAACTGCTTCCAATATGTAATAGTTTTAATAGGACTTTAAATTTATCACTTTTATTTACTTTCCGTAATTTAATTTTAAATGGTTTGTTTTTGGCGATGTAAATACCCGACGCCCTTGTAATAGTTTAGATTTACTTTCCGCAAATTTAATTTCCGCAACTATTAACTGTTAGATGTTTGATAAATAGGCAATGCATGACAAGATCAATATTTAACCTAAAATCAATATAGCTCACCCATGACATGTACAGATAAAATTAACCGTAATAACACACTCGCACATGCGCACTCTTAGGGTACACCTCACTTGGTTGCCTCGAACGTGGACATTGAGTATAGGAAGTTTTAGAGGTCGCCCTCTTATCCAAAGATCATAGTTGTCTCGAAACGGTTGCCTCGGAAAAATGATCTAGGATATTAGGGTTACCGCTAAGGCGTCCTAACATTGCTTTAGTGACCACACATTCCTTAATCGAATTGACCTGAAAATTCCAACGGACGGTGCTACCTACTCCTCAATAGTGGAATAGCATTGTCTAAAGGACATTTGCACAGACTAATTCCTTTTTGAGTAGGTAGATGGTTCTTAAGTACTTGCTCATTTTAAAAACAAAACAAAACTTTTTGCACTTACACCCCTTTCAAAACAAAACTCTTTTCAACCCACAAACACAAAGAAAAACAAACTTTTGAAAACACAATGAGCAAGTACCTAAGAGCCCGTGGATAACCACGGATAGAAAGGGTGCTAACACATTCCCTTTTCTATAATCTACCTTCCGAACCCGAGAAACATCTCAAGAAGGAATTTTTCTGTGCTTTTGTCCTTTCCTTGTTGGATAAAATAAAAGACGGTGACGACTCTTGCTTACCGCGATATTTTGCGAAAACAAACGCAAACCAGCATTCGTAAAACAGTCAGTTCTCATTCCCACCGATCACACAAGTTATAATTATTTAATTAATTAATAAAATACAAATTATTTTTTTGACAATTTTGATAAAATAATAAAATATCTGAATTATATTCTAATAAATAATAAAATATCTGAGTTATATTCTAATAAAAAATAATTGTACATTATGATTCAATAAAAAATTATCATTTAGTCATGTTATATAATTTATTTAAAAATAACAGTATGATTTGATATTTAACATAATTGTGATTAGTTGATAGTGTAAAATTTATTTTATATTATAAGTATATATTATTTTTCTTTTATTTTTTACACAGTCAGTATATCTTTATTCTCATAATAAAATAAAATATATTATTAGAAAATAATTCTTTTAGTCCTACTATTAAAAAATATGATTAAAAAATTAAAAAAGTTATATATTTATATAATTTGAATATTACAAGTAATGGAAAAAACATGATCATAAAATTATAAAAGAAAAATTATAAAAAATTGTTTGGAGATGGTGAAGTGGTTGAACCTTGGTCTGCTTTGTAATGGTTGAGACATTCAAAATTGAATCTAACACCTCTCATGTTTTGATAATGTCAAAAATGCTCCTAGCTAAAAAAGTAATAAAATGTCTTAACTAAATTTGCGGGTAGGTTATATAAAATTTCTGGTATGCAATAAAATTTTCAGTAGTTCAATTGAATTTTTTGGAAATGTGGAAATTCAAGAAATTTCAAAATGTGCCACTTTATATAAAAAATTTAATTAAATTGTGAAATTTCCGATAGTTTATTTACTCAAAAAATTTTAACGCCCCAAATTTTGTCGACAGGTTTGTACGGTTGTCATTGCACTGAGAAATTTATATGGACTTGAATGAATTTAAAGTTGTATAAATAAGAGTAATCTAATGTTGAGGAAAACATCTCAAAATGCATCTTCCTCAATTGTTTATTAAGACAAACATGTACTTCAACAGAGACAAACCTCCTGTTAAATTCGACTTCCGGATGACACCACATCTCTCGACAACTTGACATCCAAGTTGAATGACTTGTTGCTTGATACCGATACCAGAAAGATGAAAAAGATCAAGTTCTGTGAAGATTGTATTAATACAAATGGAATGGTGAAATATAACCTTATTGAGTTTGAAGACCGATGAAGATTTGACAGTCATGTGGAGATCATTTTGCTGTAGACTAACTAAGGGGTTGATCGAGTTTGATGCGCATATTTTCAAGATCCTTCGATGACATACTCAAGATGCTGAAACGTCCAGAATCATCTAGTAGTGTCTAGGTTTTCATGTTTTAGTATTTTTAATTTTATGTTTGTTGTAATGTTTTAAGTTATGTTCATCTTCGAATCGAAACACGTAGTCGATAAAATATTATGTAATAAAAATATTGTGTTAAAGTAGTATGAGTCACAAAATATACAAATAATACAATAGTCAAATCAATAACTAAATAGCCCCCCCCCCCCCCCCCCCCCCCCCCCCCCCCACATGCTATGTGTGTTGCCCAAGATAATCCAATAAAAACCTCACCATCTGGCTTTACCAAACCGATGAGGTTATCCATAATAACCGCGATCACCTATAGGCACTCATGGTCATCCATGCCTGGTGGAGGTGGTGGAGGAGGCATATCGTAAGCATGTACCTCTGCCTCAGAAATCCAGCATCGGGAGACACTCTAACATCGGAAGGCCTGGCAGCAGGTGGTATGATGCGAGAGTGTGATATAGTGAGATACCACTCCAGGTAACCATCCACACATTGTGAAGGATGATGAACCTTCACTGTGTTATCCTTAATGGCACAGGCAGAGCTGATGATGAACCTTCATTGTATTATCCTTAATGGCATGGGCAAAGCTGATGATGTTACTCTGAAACCATATGTCAATGTTATTAACTGGAACATCTGAAACTGGTCGTGGGATACCATGGACATAACCATACTGTTGCAGATACCTCTCAGGAAAGTGTCTAGCCATTAAGGTCTTCCACCTCATATGACCTGGATATAAAGAAGACTCGTCAAACTCACAGTGGACCCTGTAAGATGTGTATGGTGTCGAGATGACATCCTTTATTCTTAAAGTGTCAAGCCTCCTCTTGTACTCGAAAACATCACCTACATGTGATTGTCTAGCCTTCCATATCCTCGCATGTGGGGCATCCGTAGGGAATGTTGCACCCTTTTATCACAGATGGTGGAGGAATGCTCGTATATCCAGCACATTGGAAATCAAAATTAAGAAATGTCACAAAAACCAATTAAATAATAACTAAGCACCAAATAATTAATTAAGAACAATTAAGAAATATTTGTATACATGGAATAAACTCAAATAACCAGCAAGTTGTCTGGTCTCAAAGACAATCCCAACTCCAAGTGCCGTATACAAGATGGTCAATACTGCGCATCCCCAAGCCCAGCTGCTAGTCTCAAGGCTACTGAACATCCACAAGTACCAAGAATCAATAGAAATATGAGACTTATCCATAAAGAGAGTACATTCTACTAGATGTAGCATGTACGCCCTAGCGGAAACCTCACACCTATGTTCCTCCACAAGGTCATCGTATCTATCCCAAAGCCAAGACATCCAAAGGTGAGCTCCCATATTAAACTCAAACTCTTCTAGCACGGATACCTCAGTGACTTGTAAATCCTCTACAACCTGTAGCAATGTTGTCGTCTGGTTAATGACCGGAGCAATAAAGAATCTATCGGCGATGGGAAGATGGAACAAGGAGGAGACATCATCCAAAGTGATAGTCATCTCCCCAAATGGAAGATGAAAGGGAGATGTCTCCTTATGCCACTGCTCAATAAAAGCAGTCAGAAGTGAAGCATCAATCGTGGTCAGTGAGCAGTTGGAAAACTCCAGGAGACCAAAATAAAAAACAATACGCATGACCTGCTCAGGCATTGGACTAAGAGGGAAGTTCTTCATATTTAAACCGTGGGAGGTCACCTTCAGCGGCTGAAACTCCTGTAAAAAACAAAGTTAAACATAAAATATATTGAAGTTAAACATAATCAAACAATAATAAATAAATTGAAGTTATTTATATATCTCTCCCTACTATAATATTTATGTGACATAGTCAGCATACTTCGTGAGCATGATCAGTCATTGGGTCTTCTCAAGAACAATCCACCAGTGTGAACAATTGCCTCCATAGAAGCACGATCCATAACGTCTATATCATCACCAGTAGGAGTATCATCATCAGCAGGATCTTCCAACACCTCATCAACAACCTCTGCATCTGTAATCAACACCTCCTCAGGAACATGTAACTCCTCTGCAACAGGTACCTACTCAGAAAAGGTATCACATCAACAAGAGGTATCTGATCAGCAACATGTACCTGATCAATAATAGGTACCTGATTAGTAATAGGTACCTGATTAGAAATAAGCACCTCATCACCTCTAATTGCTCGCCGTCGAGGTGCACATGATTGGGCCTAAGACTGCTTAGTCGACCATTTTCAATGAGAATCATTGGAGCTACTCATCCAGCCTGTAGTTGGGAAGCCTCTTTCCTATCCTCCCTAGCCTGGGTTGTCGCCCTACCGGTGTTCTAGCCGACAATGGTATTGTCCTTCCCCCTGGTCCTCATTGAAAAATGATAAAATGACAAAAATTAGTGAACAAAGGCCGATTTCCATGTATCTAAGCACCTGAAATTTCCAGAAATTTTTGTAAAAAATTTGAACTACCAGAAATTCTGAAATTTTTAGAACAAATGATTCAAAAGAATATGAAATTTTTAAAATTTCTGGTAAAAAATCTTGAAAAATTCATAATTTTCAATAAAAATCAACGGAAGTTTTGGAAATTCCGAAAGAAACTCCTGACAATTCCAATATTCTCGATAATTCACTCACTTTTAAAAAAAAATTCCGATAGTTCCTCCAAATTGCCGGTATCATATTAGGGATTTCAAAATTTATGCTTTTTGTGAATGAATTATGAAAATGGTGGAAAACTTTAACAAGGGTATGTTCTGTGATCGGTGGGAATGAGAACTGACTGTTTTGGAATGCTGGTTCGCGTTTGCGTTTGTTTTTGCAAAATGTCGCGGTAAGCAAGAGTCGCCACCGTCTTTTATTTTATCCAACAAGGAAAGGACAAAAGCACAGAAAAATTCCTTTTTGAGATATTTCTCGGGTTCGGGAGGTAGATTATAGAAAGGGAAGGGGTTATCACCCTTTCTATCCGTGGTTATCCACGGACTCTTAGGTACTTGCTCATTGTGTTTTCAAAAGTTTGCTTTTCTTTGTGTTTGTGGGTTTGAAAAGAGTTTTTGTTTGAAAGAGAGTGTAAGTGCGAAAGTTTTGTTTTGTTTTAAAAAGGAGCAAGTACTTAAGAACATCTACCTACTCAAAAAGGAATTAAACTGTGCAAATGTCCTTTAGACAGTGCTATCCCACTATTGAGGAGTAAGTAGCATCGTCGTTGGAGTTTTCGGGTCAATTCGATTAAGGGACATGTGGTCACTAAAGCAATGTTAGGATGCCTTAGCGGTAACCCTAATGTCCTAGATCATTTTTCCGAGGCAACCGTTTCGAGGCAACTATGATCTTGGGACAAGAGGGCGACCTCTAAAACTTCCTATACTCAATGACCATATTCGAGGCAACCAAGTGAGGTGTACCCTAAGAGTGCATATGTGCAAAATGTGTTTTATTGCATGCATTTGTCTTTGATTTTTAGGTTGTCTACTTGTTGGTTTTATCTTTCCATACACACCTAGTTACTAGCATTTGTACAAAAGTAATAAAGAGTGCAAAAAATAAATCCTACACTATTACAACCATATTGAAGTGCATAGAAAGTATGAAGGAAAAAATAAGATAAAAGTAAGAAAAATGAGTGTCTTTCGATTAGGGGGAATCAGCCTTCGATTTGCATTCTGTTGGCCTCCTTCGATTGGGGCTGGCAACAGCAAAGTTACGTCTTTCGATTGGGCCTTGGCAGGGGCGAAGTCCTGTCCTTCGATTGGGCAAAGGCAGCAGCACGTTGTATCCTTCGACTGGGGCCTGGAAATCAGTGTATGGCGAAGCCTTCTGGTTCTGCCTTGTTGCCTTCTTCAACTGGGGGTTGAAAGCAGTGAGGGAATGCCTTTCGACTGAGCCTGGAAGTCAGTGAAGGCATGCTTTTCGCTTGAGCCTAGAAGTCAACATGGTTTTCCTCCTGGTTGTCTCTTTCGTTTGACCTGGAGAAAGAGGGTAGAAGCCAGAAGCTTCGTTTCCTATTTCCTGTTTCTTTCATTTAAAGCACTTAAATGGAAACATGGCCTGAGGCCATGCTAGTATTTGTCTTGGAAACAATTTAATAGTTAAAACTAATTCAGATAAATAGAAAGCAAAACGAAAGGGTTAACTCTAAAAAAAACATGTTAAAAGGGGGGAAACCAAAGGAACAATTGTATATACATGCTTGAAACGAACGAAAAGATTATTTACATGTTATGTCATGAAATGAAAGGTTCAAGGGTAAGAGTGACTTACCTTGATGGAGGCTTTGAATGGGTGTGGGACCTTGAGTGGATGCCCAAGGTTCTGGATTTGAAAGAGGGGCCCAACAGCTGTGCTTGGAATGCTGGATTCGAAGGAAAGAAAGGAACAAGTCTTATGTTTCTTTCCAAAATGGATTCAAAGGATACTGAAGAGTACTTGTTCTTCAGAACCGAAGGAAGTAAGTATGTGATTCTGGATTTGTTCTCACAAGTGTTGAAGGGACTTGAGAGATTTTTTTGTGTTTGAGAAAATTTGGGTGATTCCTTCCTTTTGTCAAAAAAGATCCTCCCATTTTTATTTTCCGGCAAACCAGTTTAAGGAGGATTTATCCTACCATCCCCTTGTTTAAAGTTACCGATTTCATAAAATATGAGTAAATATTGAAAATTTCAAAAATACACTGGAAAATTTGAAAAAATATCGGAAATTTCCGATAAGAAATCATAACTTTCGTGAATATTTACCGAAAATTTATAAATTTTTGATAAAATTTTTTGAAATTTTTTACCAACAATTTAAAAATGCACGAGTTTTTATTAAAAAAATTGAAATTTCCGGTAAAAACTCTTGTATTTTTAACAAAAATTTCAAAATTTATGTTTTTATCAGAAATTTTAAAAAATTCGATAAAAGTCATACCGACAGTTTAAAAATAAACTATTAGAATTTTAATTTGTTATCGAAAATTTTGAATGAATTGTCGGAAATTTCGTTCGCTCTTTTAACTCAAATTTATCTGTGGGCGGTTTGAGAATCATGAAAACATGTGTGGGTGTCAGGTACAATTTGGGGGATGACAAGTTAAATTCTCGACTCTAAGGCAAGTCATTAATATCTACAAAGAACAATGGCCTCAAGTGCATGTTAGAGGTCGACGGATCATTGTTAAGTCAACGTATTTAATTCTTAAGGGGACGCGCACCTTCTCTATCGCAACTTTGAAAAAATCAACTTATTATAGATCTAAAACCCTGTTGGGAATAGAGATCATGAATGGAAAATAACGTTAGGTTTAAGCCAAGTGTACACAAAAAATTGCATGAAGAGAATTATATAGAAAATACGTAAATTAAACACTCACAATGTCATGTTATTTGATCGAGAGATTGTATTTCATAGTTCATGAATTTTTGAAACATTATAAGAGACGACTAGACATTTCAAAGTTGATACGTAAACAAAATGGGTGATCCGACAAGATTACCAAGTCGCTGACCTACAAGTAAAATTATAGTGAATATCATAAAGTTTAATTTCATGTTGAGTCTAATTTTATATCGAGTCTAATTTTATACTTGTTGAACAAAAAGTTTTTGGTTGATTAGTTTGAGTGATTGAATGGAAAACATTAAAGTTGTAAAACTTATAATTAAGAGATTGTCAAGGATGAGTCTAACCTTGGTTTGTTTTCTCTTGCACGTTTTGTATGACATTTCTAATTAATATATTCATTCCTTATGCTTACTCATTCTCTAAATTATTTAATCCTAAATTTTTAATCTATCCTCTCAGATTCACTAAATTCTTTGACAAGTTGAAATCTAAGGTTAAACTTAAAATTAACAAGACCATAAGAATTTCATAGTCTCATCCTAAGAGTGAATTAATTATGAATCTAAAATATATTGAAAGTAATTAATTATATTGTTTAATGTAAGATTAATACTCAAATACTCAATCAGAATGGGAAGGGGAAGAGTGAATGAAATTTTAATTTTAAATTGTGTACATGAAATTGATGTGTGTTCTCTTTATATAATTGCACGATTATAACAATATGTTATTTATTAGACGTATGATGTAAGAAATCGTATCTTAGATTTAGATCACATGTGTTTTTTGTAAGATAGTTGTCTGTGCTGCGAATATTTTAGACGTATTGTATGTTGGCGCAACAATTAAGGGAGGGTAGAGCGAGGAACATTCTTACTTTTTGGAACTTTTCGATTTGAGCAACACAACTTTATGGGAGACACACCACTTTTTCACCTAAAATTTTAAGGTGATAAGTGAATAGATTTTTCCACTTATAAATGTCAAGTCACTACATTCCCATCTAATGTGAGACTATTTCTCCACACTCATACTTGTTATATTTTCAAAATTCCTCCTCAAGTGAAAGCTCTTTCTTCCACGTACACTTGTACCGTCATTGACTCTCTTCAATATAACACTCTTTACTCACATGCAGGACGCTTACCCGTGATCTTGCAGGGTACTTTTCGTTACAAGTAAGTCGGTCTCTTTTTTGAAACGAAAGACTCTGATATCATTTGTTGACGCAACAATCGAGGGAGGGTCGAGCAAGGATCATTCTTACTTTTTGGAACTTTTCGATTTGAGCAACACACATTTGCGGGAGACACAACACTTGTCCTCCTAAAACCTTAAGGTGATAGGTGAGTGAATTCTCTCGCTTATAAATGTTCTTCCACTTATAAATGCTCAAGTCACAATATTCCTATCTAATGTGACATTATTTCTCCCACACTCACACTTTCTATTTTTCAATATTATAACTCTCTCTAAATAGCCCGCTGATAATTATTACGGTCGATATATATATATATATATATATATATATATATATATATATATATATATATATATATATATATATATCACTGTCTGCCGACCAATACAAGAGTAGTAGCTCCAAATTTGCAATGTCGTAATACTACAATTAGACTAAAGTCATGAGTAGTTATCCTAATAAATCCTAATAAACTTAGAAAATAATTACAATGAAATTTTTTAGTGTGGCTATAGCCATACTAAGCCTCAACGTCCCCCAATCTTAGGTGACGGTCGACCATAATATCTAATTCAAAATTTTTATTTATTTCAGTCTTATTTCACAACGTAAACAATAAATCAATTCATTAGTGATCAAGAAATAAACAACATTAAAAACATTTTAAATAAATAATATAAGAACAATCCATTAACATAGCATTGCCTAGAGTAGTGCATGGTTATGCCCTAAGAACAAAAAAGCATCCCTTCCAGGAGTTGAGCTATTCATAATGTAATAAATTGGAGAAATATTACACTAATCATAAATGCATATTTCTTTCTATCATGCAACTGCTAAGTAAGAGCTCCACAATTAGTCACTTATGGTGAAGTGTCGAGTTTCATTTTATCTCAAATCGCGTCGCAATGAGATAGGATCGCAACACAATTTTTTTAGTAGCTTGCAATATTGTTTGGCTCAAGGATCGTATCGCAATCCATGTAGTTGCGTCCTGAATGGAGACATTTTTATTTTTCTTCTTTTCTTCAATTTTTGTGTGTCAGTCTCCCTCCACTTTGTCACTATAACTTCTACAATAAAAACACTGTAGAATTGTCTATTTAAAGAGATTTTGAAGCAGCGTATGTTTTGGAAATTCGGGAGAAGTCTCCCTTCTTAGAATCAGTCTCCCTCCTAAGTGTTTTCTCAGCCAAATCCTACCGAAACAGCATATGTTATGGAAATTCTAGAAATTCTGAAGAAGTAACTATCTTTCGACATTATGAATTACAATTTAACACACCACCTAATTCATTGTGTCTAAACTATCTATATTCATCACGACTCTTAGTCTTCTGAATACTTCGACTTGCACTCCCTTCGTCATGATGTCTGCAATCTGATTCTCAGTTCTGCAGTGTTCTAAATTCATCTTCCCATCTGCTACCTGCTCTCGAAGGTAATAGAACCTCATTTCGATGTGATTGCTTCGACCATGTGCTATTGGGTTCTTCGCCAGATTGATAGCTGACATGCTGTCGATTTTCATGGTAATTGCTCCATGATCTTTTCCTGTTATCTCTTCGACCAAGTTCACGATCCAAGTTCCTTGACATGCACAAAGAGAAGCAACTAGTACACCACCTAACATAAACACATATCCTGCTGTTGATTTTCGATCTTCAGCATCACTACACCAACTCGAATCAGTGTATCCCACTAACTTGCATTCTTTTCCTTTATCAACTGTAGGAAACAAAATGCCATAGTCAATAGTTCCTTTGAGATACCTTAGTATCCTCTTCACCACTGCTAGATGTGATACCTTTCACTTCTGCATGAATCTACTTACCATACCTACACTATATGCTAAGTCAGGCCTTGTATGACAAAGATATCTCAATGATCTAATAAGTCTTCTTATTAGGTTGAGTCGACATCATCTTCATCTGCATCTTTCGACAGTTGCAGTCTTGGTTCTGCAGGTGTCGAAGTTAAGTTGCATTCTTCCATCTCAAACCTCTTGAGAATTTCTCCTGCATATCTTCTTTGATGCATCATCAAACCTCTACTGCTCTTGTAGAATTCGATGCTAAGGAAATATAAAATCTCACCCAGATCAGACATTTCGAATTCCTTGCTGAGATTACCTTTGAAGTCTTCGATCTCACTTTTACAACTATCTGTTATCAACAAATTATCTACATAGAGACATAGTATAAACAATTCACTATTGTTTCTTCTTACATATACTCCATGTTCAGTTGTGCACTTCACAAATTCCTTCTCCCTTAGGAAACTATCAATTTTCTTATTCCAAGCTCTTGGAGCTTGTTTCAATCCATACAGGGCTTTATGCAGCCTGTACACCTTTCTCTCTTCGTCATGTTTCACAAACCCAACCGGTTGTTTAACATAAACTTCTTCGTCTAAAGGTCCATTCAGGAATACACCCTTTACGCCCATCTGACATATGTGCCAATTGTTTATTTCTGCTAGACCAACAACCAACCTGATTGTTTCAATCCTAGCAAGAGGTGCAAAAACTTCATCAAAGTCTATTTCTTCTTTCTGTAGAAATCCTTTCGCCACAAGCCTTGCTTTGTGTCGAATTACTTCACCTTTCGAATTCGTTTTCACTTTGTATATCCACTTGACATCAATTGCCTTCTTGCCTTGAGGAAATTCGAAACTAAGTGTTGTTGTCTTTGATATACTTCACTTCTTCATTCATTGCTTTCACCCACTTTGAATCTTTCAATGCTTCAGCTGCATTGATAGGTTCAACATCTGCATAGAAATCAGTGTGTACCAACTCACCTTCATTATCTATCACATCATCTGATGTAATCATACAACCTTGCAATCTTGCAAGCATGTGTCTTGTTCTTTGAGTTCTACTTGCTTGGTTGATCTATAACCGCTGGTTCCTCTTGTCGAACTTATCTTTCGACTTGAGTCTCTGGTTCTTCAAGTAGGATTCCCACTGAATCTTTCTTGACATTTTCAGTCCAATCCCGTTCTTTAAACTCATCTATGATCACGTCCCTGCTGATCATAATCTGCTTCTTCACTAGGTCGAACAACTTGTAGCCTCCTGTCGAATGATATCCAACTAGAATCATTTGACTTGACTTGTTATCAAGTTTTCTTCTCAATCGATATGGCACATGTCTATGTGCAATAGATCCAAATGCCTTCAGATGACTCAAGCTAGGCTTCACACCAGACCAACATTCTTCTGGAGTAATTCCTTCTAGCTTCTTCGTAGGACATCTGTTCAAAATGTATGTTACAGTCGAAATAGCTTCATCCCAAAACTCTTTAGGTAAATTCTTGCCTTTCAAACACTTCTCACCATATTCATGATGGTTAGATTCTTTCTTTCTGCAATTCCATTATGTTGTGGAGTATAGGGTGGAACCACCTCATGCACAATCCCTTCCTTTTCACATAACCTGTCGAAGTCTTTCGACACATACTCTCCACCATCATCAATTCTCAAAACTTTGAGTTTTCGACTACTTTTTCTTTCAACCATAGACTTAAACTTGAAAAATACCTCGATCACTTCACTTTTCTTCTTGATCAGGTAAGTCCACAACTTTCGACTGAAATCATCTATGAATGCAACAAAGTATTTGTTACCTCCCATTGAATCCACCTAGATTGATCCAAATTTTTGTACCCCAAAATTTTCCCTCTCATATTTCTCAAAACATTTCAAGAAAAATCTCCAAGTGGCTCAAGATTGCTCAAGAATTGGACAGTCAAGCTATCTCCTAAGGCAGTCAATCCCAAATTAGGGTTTTATGTTGCATCAAGATCTTTGAATCCAAATGACCTCAAGTTCTCCCCAATGTCCTAATATGCTCTCAAAATCATCCATGTCAAGTTTCAAGCCTTGCATAGGAAGTTTGCTCAGTCAATTGCTTAAAGGGTCCAAAAATCGATTGTGCTAGGGCAAAAGTCAACTGTGACCTATAAACAGTCAAACTTCAAGATTTTTTGTCAACATTCTCATTTTGAAGGATATTTCATCATTTGATCAAGGGTTGATCATGATTCATCAAGGATTGCTCAAAATTCACCAAGACTCAAAAGTTGCTAAATTAGGGTTTTGTAGGAAAAGTCAACTCAACTTTGACCAAGCATAACTTTCTCATACTTTATGAGAAATGACCCATCCAAAGCTAATTGTTAAGATCATGCAATTTTCTACAATCTATCTTCATACCCCAAGATCAGAAAATTCACTCAGAAGAAGTTACAAATTTGGATATTATAGGTCATTTTTGAAAGTCAACAAAAACACCTTTTTTTCCAAAGCATATAACTTGAGCATGGAATATCAAAATGAGATGAGACTAAAAGGGTTGGTTATAGGACATCTCAAGATTTCTAAAAAGTCCAAGAACACTTCCAAAAGTTCAAAATTGAAGAAGTTATGCATTGTTGAAGTTGGGCATTTTTGCAAAATTGCCAAAAGTCAACTATCCCCAAAACTTCAAATTTTGTCAAATGGGCCCATTCATTTCCACTTGATTTGGGCTTTCCACATTCCACACGTGTCCTAGCTTCAGCCTTGTGTCCATTTATCAAATTTTCTATTTTATTTGATTTTTTATTGAATTATTTCATTTTAAATCAAATAAAATCCCAAAAATTGATTACATGAGATCTTTTTCTATTTTCAGGACCTAATCATCATCAATGTCATGATCAAATTCGTATCAATCATTCCATGTGCAAAAAGATTGGATTTTTGGCAAATTAAGCAAGTTTTCAATGGAGGATCAAATCCAATCTCAAAGCATTGATGTGCAAAGATTCAAGACCAATTTGTTGACCTAATACATTGCAGCATACATATACAATCCAAGGCACACGAATTTGAGACCTAGAGGCTGCAAGAACATCAAGGACCAAACTTGAAAAAAGGTGGAAAAGTGTGAAACCAAAATCACACTTAGAGGCAAATTCAGGAGCAAAACTCAATACCAATCGCTTGCTGGAGGCTCACTGAAGCAGAACCAACCTAAAGCCAATCTCCATACACGCTCTAAAGCTCTGTAAGTATCTCAAAATACCGCCCTTTTCTTGAATTCGCAACTCTTATTTCTTGCATCTTTTGCACAAACTATGGGCATATTCATAATCTTCGTCCAATTTACAAGCATTCTGCATTAGCCAATTGCGTTTATCTGGCTTGTAACCCCATAGCCGAATCTAGGGTTCGTGGTTTGTTTTTTTGGGCATTTCTTTTACAGGCAAAATCAGCTCCATTGACGGACATAGGTGTGACCAGGGGAGAGAGACGAACACAACCATGGTCTTGGGGGTCGTTTTCATGGCCTAGATTTAATTTTTGGAATGTCCTGTGAATTTAGCTGCGGATATAAATCCGCAGGTAAATATACAGGGTTGAAGGAAGAAGATGAAGATGTGTCTCCCCCTGGTTGGACGGTTCAAACTTGGCGCGTTTTATTTTTGTTCTGGCATAATGACGCGTTTTTATATATTATATTTAGTTTGTGTTATATTAACAATTGAGACATAGTGGTGCAGTGGTAGTTGTGTGTGTTAAAAATCCAACAGGACCTAGGTTCGAATCCCAGGTCCCCCCATATGCTTTGTATTATTTTTCTTCATGTATTCCAGCGCACTTCAGGAGTTGTAGCCTATCATGCTCCCTCACTCAATCAAGCACCAGATGGCCCAAGGCCAAATCTGGCAATCCAGGGATGATGGCCTATGGTGGGATCTAGTCAACCAGTGCACATAGAATCAGGAAAGTCAAACGAGGCCAGCTTGTGATGGGCCTTGAATTTGCCATTCTCACCCCTCTAATCAGGCCCAAACCCTAACTTTTTCTCTTTTCTTTTATCATTTCTTTTAATTATTTATTGTTATTATTTTTATTATTTAACTAACCAATCAAAACTTTTTTCTTAATAAAATTAAAAACCAAAAAATATTTTCTTATTTAAATTAAATTTCAGCATTTTATTTTTGTTAACAATATTAATTTAATTAATTTAGTTTTAATTAGGAATAACTTTTAATATATTTTGCAATAATTAAAATTAACTTAGACAATTAGGTTTTATTAACATTGATCAAATTTATTTTTATTCCTTTAAATACCAAAAACCCAAAAATATTTTTATTAATTAATTTATTCATTAATTTAATAATTAACCTAGATTAACTTCTATCTTAATTAAAAAATAACCAAAAAAATATTTTCTTGAAAAACAAAGGGTCAAAACCCTAAAACTTGCGCCCGATTTAATTTTCCGCATGCGATCCATTTTATTCAATATTGTATCTGTTTCCTAGAATGTAATAACTTAATAGGACTTTACTATTTTTACCGCTTTATTTATTTTCCGCATTTTTATTTCAAGGGTTGCTTTTGGCGATGTAAATACCTGACGCCTTGTAATAGTTAGTTTAATTTCCGCAATTTAATTTCCGCAACTTATAAACTGTTAGATGTTTGGTAATAGGGAATGCATGACAAGATTAATCGTTTAAAGCCTAAAATCAACATAGATAACCATTGACATGTACAAAGACAAAATTAACTGAAAATAACACACTCGCACATGCGCACTCTTAGGGTACACCTCACTTGGTTGCCTTCGTAACGCGGTCATTGAGTATAGGAAGTTTTAGAGGTCTCCATCTTGTCCAAAGATCATAGTTGCCTCGAAACGGTTGCCTCGGAAAAATGATCTAAGACATTAGGGTTACCGCTAAGGCGTCCTAACATTGCTTTAGTGACCGCACGTCCCTTAATCGAATTGACCCTTAAAACTCCAACGACGATGCTACCCATTCATCAATAATGGGATAGCGTTGCCTAAAGGAAGATAGCATAGAACGATTCCTTTTTCGAGTAGGTAGATGGTTCTTAAGTACTTGCTCTTTCAAAACAAAACAAATTTTCACACTTACACTCCCTTTCAAACAAAAACTTCTTCAAACCCACAAACACAAAGAAAAGCAATTTTGAAAACAATTGAGCAAGTACCTAAGAGCCCGTGGATAACCACAGATAGAAAGGGTGCTAACACCTTCCCTTTCTATAATCTACCCCCCGAACCCGAGAAATATCTCGAAAAAGGAATTTTTCTGTGCTTTTTTCCTTTCCTTGTTGGATAAAATAAAAGACGGGGGCGACTCTTGCTTACCGTGACATTTTGCGAAAACAAACGCAAAACGCAATCCAGCATTCCAAAAAACAATCAGTTCTCTCCCAACGTATCATAGAACTGACGACTCTGCTGGGGACGTTTAATAAGTAGGGTGTACCTTAGGATTAGATCATTGTGTTTTCAATTGTTTGCTTTGTATGCTTTATATTTGTGGGCTTGTATCGGAGTTACTATAGATCCTAACCCAGATATGGGGGATACCCTTTAGGTAAGTAGCAATAAACTGTGAGGGAACTGTATGGTGTAAACCGATACGGTTGAAGCAGTAGCTACATTGGTGTGACACTTTAGTTTGTACCGATATCCCTCGTGTTGGAACGAGGAGAATATGGGTCTTCTAAGGGGTCATTAAGCACCAAGCGACCTTAGAACCTTTAAATTGACCAACTTGGCCATAGAACAGTAGCAATATGCTACACTCATTGAGACTAAACTCTCGCGATGATTCCGACCGTAAGAAAAGGTTGCTAAACTGGAATTTAACCGAGGGTAGTCAGTGATATTGAGATCCTCTAGAACCCAGTTACTATTTTTAGGACAGGTTTAAACCAACTGAACTGAAAGAGGGTAGTACCTAAGCTCCTTGCCAGCCTGAAATCTAAGGGCTCTCTGTGTGACTTGTATGCATTTACCATGCTTGCTATTTGTGTATACTTGTGGTGTGCTTTCTATCATGACATCATGACATCATAACATTGCATACATCTTGCATTGGACTAACCTATTTCAAAGACAAGAGGGATTCATCTTTGTTCTGTTTTGTAGGTCATGATGCCCATGCGTAGGAATACCATTCGGATCAACTTTGTCCAGGTTCCCACCATGCTTAAAGAATTGATTACAAAGATGCTTGATATTGCCTCCTTCATCAGAAGACATGGGTACCTTCTCAGTTTGGTTACCTCCAAATTGGACGAGCAAATGATGAGTGTCCTGGTCCAGTTCTATGATCCACTGTACCATTTCTTTACTTTCCAAGACTACCAGTTGGTTCCCACCTTAGAAGAGTTCTCTGATCTTCTCAGTATCTCTATTCTGGAGCAGACCCCGTTTACTGGTTGGGAGAAGATTCTTAGGCCGGAAGAGATTGCTTCAGCCCTTCATATGACCAAGGATGAGGTAATGGCTAATTGGGAGACTAGAAGTGGAGCAAAGGGCTTTTTGACTAAGTTCTTAGTTGGTAAGGCTAATTATTTCTGGGATAGTCTAGACTTCAAGGAATTCGAAGATATTCTGGCTCTTCTGATATATGTCTTGGTTTTGTTTCCGAATCCTGACTCCTTTGTTGATGTGAATGCAGTGAAAATCTTCATCTCTCGTAATCTTGTACCCACTCTCTTGGGTGACATTCTTCATCAGCTTTATGCCCGTACTGCTCGTAAGCGGTGAACCTTGATGTGCTGTGCTCCATTATTGGCGAGGTGGTTTATTTCGCACCTCCCCAAATCAGTGCTGAAGAACAAAGAAGGCATGGGCTGGGCCTATAGGGTTATGTCTCTCTCTCATAATGACATCATCTGGACTATTAAGGGTATGGACAAGGTGGCTATTATTGATCAATATGGGGAGTACCCCAATGTTCCCCTGATAGGAACCAATGGAGGAATTTTTTACAATCCATGCTTGGCCTTACGTCAGTTTGGGCGAGCCAAAAGACAAGGACCTCATGAGCTGCTAATGCCTAGTATCATCTTTGATTTTCAAGGGGATAGCGACGAGCAACGCCGCAGATTTATAAGAGCTTGAGATAGAGTCCACAGATCTGATCCACATGAGTTGGGTCCAAAGACTTCTCTTCCGATGGAGCCATATCTTAGATGGGTCCGTATCCGTGCCCAAAAGCTGGGTATGCCATATGAAGCTGTCCTGCCTATCATTGTTGAAGTTGCTAATTAAGAGGGGGTTCTTCCTACCATCCTCCATCCTTACATGCCCACTGACATTGGGGCACTGAAAAGGTCTTGGATGCAGCTAAGAGAAGAGCGGGATGCTTACCGAGAAAATTTTAACGAGCAAGAGCAGAAGATCTAGAAGTTGACTAGGAAGCTGGAGAACGAGCGGATCCTCAATGACTATGTCCGCACCGACAAGAAGCGACCATGGGAGCACTGATTGTCCTTTGATTATTTCTTTTCCAATTTTTATTTACTTTTCAGTATTTCCTTTCTTGTAACGCCTTAAGGGCATTTGTTGAACAATTTGAATTTCAAGTTTATCTAATAAAAGTGTGTTTCATTTCTTGTTTACAAATTTGAATCTCTCGATGTCTTTGAAATCATGTCATACGCATTTCATTCCATGCACTTCATAACAGGTACCCATTACATGTCTCTTATCTTCTTCGCGGTTTATTTCAGCACTCATCATGTCTGCTGAACCATCAACTGAGCAAGCAATCAAGGCCCTACAGGCTCAAAATGCCTAATTCCAAGAGCTATTCATGAATCTAGCTAAGGGTCAGCAAGATCTGAAGACCTTGATTTTGAAAGAGAAGAAGAAGAAGAAGAAGAAGAAGAAGAGGACAGTCCTGTTTAACACAGGTCACCGGTTTGGAAATAGGCTACGGGATGAAGTTGATTTGACCACCTCATCTGGAGGGAAAGAAAGTCAGGAAGAAAGGAGGGCTCCTAGCCCTGTGGTCTCAGACAACGAGACGGATTTCGATGAAGACCAGTATCCTCCAGCTGAGGATAAATACAAGCAACTGGAAGACCGGTTGAGTGCGATGGAAGTTCAGAAAGTGGTTGGTCTGGACTTTGGTGATCTGGGTCTATCATCTGGGGTGGTGATTCCCCACAAATTCAAAGCACCAGCCTTTGCTAAGTATGACGGAGTTTCTTGTCTGAAGCTGCACCTCCGGTCATATGTAAGGAAGATTTAGCCGTACACCGCTGATAAGAACCTATGGATCCACTTCTTTCAAGACAACCTCTCAGGTACTCAGCTTGAATGGTTTTACCAGTTGGACGGAGCCAGTATCCGTAGTTGGGAAGATTTGGCTACTGCTTTCTACAGGCAGTACCAATATAATTCCGACCTCACTCCCACGCGTACCCAACTCCAAGGTATGTCAATGGGAACGAGCGAAGGTTTCAAAGATTATGCTCATAAGTGGAGGGACCTCGCCGAAAGAGTGCAACCACCCTTGGCTGATCGGGAGCTTGTGGATATGTTTATGGGGACCTTGTCTGGTCCGTTTTTCAACCATTTGATTGGAAGCTCTTCGTCTGGGTTTATAGAGTTAATTATGACCGGTGAGAGGATTGAGGCTGGTATTAAGGCTGGTAAGATACAAAAGGGTACTTCATTGAGCACCGAGAAAAAGCCTTTTAAGAAGGAGTCCAATGCTGTTTACAGTTCGAAAAGCTAGAATAGACCTGAACGCCGCCAAGCTGTTAATGCGGTTGTTATTTCAAGACCTGCCGGGGCTCCTCAGTACAACAATCAGTCAAAGGCCGAGAGACCGTGAAGGCAATTCACTCAGCTCAACATGACTTTATCTCAGATTCTGCCACAGTTACTGAAAACTAATCTAGTGATTCCAAGGGAGGCCCCGAAGAACCCTAACACTACATCACCAAAGTACAACCCTAATGCCCGCTGTGCTTTTCACTATGATAGCTCGGGACATAATATAGATGATTGTTGGGCTTTGAAGAACAAAATACAGGACTTAATTGATGCTAAGGAGATTGAGTTCGAGGCACCCAAAAGACCTAATGTTGTGACTGCTCCTATGCCCAAGCATGGAGTGAATGCTATAGATGAAGACTCGTGTGTGGTTTCTGTGAACGACATTGTTACCCCTTTGATGACTGTAAAGAAGAACCTTTTGCTAGCCGGTTTATTTCCGGGATGTGATGAAGGTTGCCGTATGTGTTCTGTTCTACCTACAGGTTGCCATCTTTTGAAGTCAGGTGTTCAACGCCTGATGGATAGTAAAGAAATTCTGTTTGAGAAGACTGTTGTTCCTTTAGTCCCTACTGAAGAAGTTGCCATTATCACCATTTTCGACAATTCTTCCAAGGCTTCCTCGAGAAAGCCTGTTAGAATTACATATGTTCCAAGAATCGCACCATTGATCATCATTGTTCTAGGGCCTATCCCCTATACATCTGATAAAGTTGTCCCTTGGCATTACGGGGACAATGTTTATTTTCATGGAGTTAAACAAGAGTTAGATGCTGATACTGACGTCAACAATATTGTTGGACCTGCTAAAGTCACCCGCAGCGGAAGACTTTTCTCACCTGATATCTCTCCACCAACTGCCCGAAAACCTGTTGTTATTACACCTGCCAGTGTACCTGCTACTATTCCTGTTCAAGTTCCTAATCTTACCCCTATCGCCGAGTCATCTGACACTCGGGGCAAGGGGACCACCAACGAGCCTTCCCAGATGGAGCCACCAAAGACAATTACTGTTGGAGCTTCTAGACAAGAGATGGAAGAGATTTTAAAGATCATCAAAAAGAGTGACTACAATGTAGTTGAACAGCTGGGGCAAACCCCATCCAAGATTTCTATGTTGTCTCTGTTGTTGTGCTCAGAAGCCCATGCCAAGGCTCTGATTTCCTTCTTGAAGACTGCCCACATACCGCAAGAGACATCAGCTGATCAATTTAAAGATTGCGTGGCTAGTCTGACTACTGATAATGGGTTGGGTTTCTCAGACGCTGATTTGACTGCTAAAGGGAAGAATCACAATGATGCCCTGCATGTCTCATTGAATGCAGGGGCACTACTCTTGCTTATGTATTAGTGGATATTGGTTCCTCATTGAACGTATTGCCTAAGAAAGCTCTAGACCGGTTGGACTGTGAAGGGTTGGAGCTGAAGCCAAGCAACATTGTTGTTAGGGCCTTTGATGGGTCTAAGAGAATGGTGCATGGAGAAGTGGATATTCCGATTAAGGTTGGTTCTCAGGTTTTCAACTCTACATTCTATGTAATGGACATTCGGCCATCTTATTCTTGTTTGTTGGGTCGCCCATGGATCCACAAAGTTGGGGCCGTAACCTCAACGCTCCACCAGAAGCTGAAGAACCCAGTGAAAGGGAAGATTGTGACAGTACAAGGAGAGGAAGAGTACATGGTTAGTCACCTCAACTCTTTCTGATACGTAGAAATGGATGGGGTGTTCATTGAGACCCCATTTCAGCACTTTGAAGAGGTTCCCCAGACGCTGGCATCAACTGAGACTGTTGTTGAAGATTCTCCTATGAAGATGGCTTCCTTTAAGGATGCCCGGGCTGTTGTCGAGAAAGGTGGGTGTGCGAATTGGGGCCAACTCCCTGATTTTACACAGAAGACTAACAAGTTTGGTTTGGGTTTCACTGCAGAAGCTCAAAAGGTTGTTCGGAATGCACGGGTCGGAAGACCTCCCGTGTTCATCAGCAACTCGGGAGTGAATGCCATTGAAGACGATATGGAAGAGTCTGAGTTCGACAACTGGATCTATCCTACGACCGACGGTGGACCAAGCAACTGGACAGCAAAGGACTTCATCCCTATTTCTTTTGTTACCCAGTAATGAAACTTTTTGTTTTGAATATGTAACAGACAATGTTTTAAACTCTATGGCCCGATGTCTTACCCGGGGCACCGTGGCTTCATTTGTGAGGGCTTTATGTGTGTCATTTTCATATATCATTAATAAAAGCATTGGACGTTTCTTGCATTTCAAATTTTGTGCTCCTTGTTTTTCTTTTATTATATATTGCAAAACAGCTATCTTACACACACTCACATATACAGGTCTGCATCCACTCTGGATCCCACTGGTAATGACTCTGCTACTGCCAGTTATGACTTTGAAAATCCGATCAACTTAGCCGAAGATGAAGATGAAGATGATTGCGAAGTGCCTGGTGGACTTGCAAGACTGTTACTCCAAGAGGAGAGGGATATACAGCCACATGAAGAGCCAGTGGAATCAGTAAATTTGGGTACAGAGGTAGACAAGAAAGAGGTCAAGATCGGGGCAAATCTGGAGCTTAGTGTGAAGCAACGGTTGATTCAGATGCTGCGTGACTATGTTGAGATCTTTGCCTGGTCTTATGAAGATATGCCTGGGTTGGATACCGATATCATGGTTCACCGCCTGCCTACCAAGGAAGACTGTCTTCCAGTGAAACAGAAGGTCTGCCGAATGCGCCCAGAGATGTCTGAGAAAATTAAGGCTAAAGTTATGAAACAGTTTGACGCCGGTTTTCTAGCAGTTACTTCTTACCCTCAGTGGGTGGCCAACGTGGTTCCTGTGTCGAAGAATGATGGTAAAGTTTGAATGTGTGTTGACTATAGGGATCTGAACAGGGTAAGCCCCAAGGATGACTTCCCTCTACCTCATATCGACGTTCTGGTTGACAACACCGCTCAACATAAAGCCTTCTCCTTCATGGATGGTTTCTCTGATTATAATCAGATTAAAATGGCTCCCGAAGACATGGAGAAGACAACTTTTGTTACTCAGTGGGGCACCTTTTGCTACAAGGTCATGCCTTTTGGATTGAAGAACGCTGGGGCAACGTATCAGCGTGCCATGGTTTCTTTGTTTCATGACATGATCCATCACGAGATTGAGGTATACGTCAACGACATGATTGCAAGATCCCAGACGGAGGAAGAACATATGGACCACCTTCAGAAGTTGTTTGACAGATTGAAGTTGTACAAACTGAGGTTAAACCCGAAAAGTGCACCTTCGGGGTAAGATCTGGTAAGCTGCTGGGTTTTGTCGTAAGCGATAAAGTTATTCAGGTGGATCCTGCAAAGGTGAAAGCCATACAAGAGATGCCAGCTCCCAAAACAGAAAAAGAAGTCAGAGGCTTTCTGGGACGTCTGAACTACATTGCCCGATTCATCTCGCACCTGACTGCTACTTGTAAGCTAATCTTCAAGCTACTGAAGAAAGATCAAGTAGTACGTTGGAATGATGAATTCTAGGCCGCTTTCAAAAGGATTAAAGAGTATCTCCAAGAGCCACCCATTTTGATGCCACCAGTTGAAGGGAGACCTCTGATCCTATACTTGACAGTACTCGACAATTCAATGGGGTGCGTGTTGGGGCAGCATGACGAGTCTGGCCGAAAAGAGCATGATATTTATTACCTTAGCAAAAAGTTTACCGACTGTGAGACCCGATACTCACTGCTCGAGAAAACTTGCTGCGCTTTGGCATGGGCTGCTCGCCGGCTGAGACAGTATATGCTGACTCACACTACTTTATTGATATCGAAGATGGATCTAATCAAGTATATCTTTGAAAAGCCTGCTTTGTCCGGAAGAATAGCGAGATGGCAGATGATATTGACTGAGTATGATATCCAATATACGACCCAAAAGGCAATCAAGGGAAGTGTGTTGGCAGACCATTTGGCACATCAGGCAGTGGATGATTACCAGTCTATGAACTTTAAATTCCCGGACGAGAATATCATGTTGGTAACTGATTGTGAGACACCTGGACCAGATGAAAGACCTGAGGAAGGATCCCGATGGTCTATGTACTTTGATGGAGCTTCAAACGCTTTGGGCAATGGCATTGGCGTCGTGATCATATCTCCTAAAGGCTCTCATACTCCATTTACCGCCTGACTATGTTTCAACTGCACCAACAATATGGCGGAGTATGAAGCATGTATCATGGGTCTTCGAGCTGCAATTGACCTAAGGATTACGTTTCTAAGTGTCTTTGGAGATTCCGCTCTCGTGATCAGTCAGATCAAAGGCGAGTGGGATACGAAACACCCAAATCTTATTCCTTATAAAGAGTATGTGTTGACATTGCTTCCCCATTTCGAGGAGATAACCTTTGAACACTTCCCTAGAGAGGAGAATCAGTTAGCGGACGCGCTGGCTACAATGTCTTCTATGTTCAAAGTCAATTGGGACAAAGAAGCTCCCCGGATCATCATTGAAAGATTGGATGAACCTGCGCATTGCTGTGACATTGAGGCTGAAGATGTAGCAGATAAACCCTGGTTTCATGAGGTGAAGAGGTATCTTGAGGCTCAGGAATACCCCGAGGGTGCATCTGTTAATGACAAGAAATTAATGAGGAGGTTCGCGGCAAAGTTCTTCATTAGCAATGGTATTCTTTACAAGCGTAACCATGATTCAACCTTACTGTGATGTGTGGATAAGAACGAGGCAGAAAGGATCATGGCGGAGTTACACGAAGGTACTTTCAGAACTCATTCTAGTGGACACACCATGGCGAAGAAAATCCTTCGGGCAGGATATTATTGGTCCACTATGGAAGCTGACTGTTATTAGCATTCTCGGACATGTCACAAGTGTCAAGTCTATGCTGATAAGGTGCACATACCTCCAATTCCTCTGAACGTCTTGATAGCTCCTTGGCCTTTTGCAATGTGGGGCATTGATATGATCGGCGAGATCAGACCTACGGAATCTAACGGGCATCGCTTCATCCTGGTAGAAATTGATTACTTTACGAAATAGGTTGAAGCAGCTTCATTTACTACAGTAACCAAGAACATCGTGGCAGGATTCATTCGGCACAATCTGAACTGTCGATACGGTGTACCAGAGAGGATCATTACGGATAATGGTACCAATCTCAACAACAAGATGATCACCGAGCTCTGCGAACAATTCAAGATACATCATCATAACTCTTCTCCCTACCGGCCGAAGATGAATGGGGCTGTCGAAGCGGCTAATAAGAACATTAAGAAAATTGTGCAGAAGATGACGGTGACATACAAAGACTGACACGAGATGTTACTGTTTGCTCTTCATGGGTACCGTACCTCAGCGCGAACGTCAACAGGGGCAACACCCTATTCCTTGGTATATGGTATGGAGGCCGTCTTGCCCATCGAAGTTCAGATACCCTCTCTTCGAATCATGAAAGATGCAAGTTTGAGTGAAGATGACTGGATTCAGACCCGACTTGATCAACTGAACTTAATCGACGAAAAGAGACTTACTGCTATTTGTCATGGTCAGACGTATCAAAAACGGATGATCAAGGCATTTAACAAGAAAGTTAGACGACAAGAGTATCAAGTTGGGGATCTGGTAATCAAGCGTATTATCCTGCCTCAAGGTGATCCTAGGGGAAAATGGACCCCTACCTACGAAGGGTCATTTGTGGTTAAGAATATTTTCTCAGGAGGGGCTATGATTCTAACCACCATGAATGGTGACGACCTTCCTTACTCGTCAATGCAGACATAGTGAAAAGATACTACGCATAATCAGAGACCCACTAGGTTGACTGGTCTAGGCAGAAATAGGGGCTTCCCGCGAAACAAAAGGGTTCGGGCAAAAATAAGGGATGAAAATGAAAATCTGTACACCCGGCAAGTCGAAAACCTGAAAAGGCGGCTTGGGCAAAAAAGGGTATCCCGGTGGACTGAAAACCCAAAAGGGCGGTCCAGGAAAAAATTAGGGATCAAAGCGTAACACTATGTCTCATTGGATCACCTTGCATCCAGACTTCGGTATCAACTATTAAGCTCGGACGACACTAATCAACCTGATCTACCTTCAACCAAGTAGCAAAGTGATGAGATGCTCGATGACATAAAGGCAATAGCAGAGTTGGAACCCAGTGGGATCATTCACATAAATGTTTTGTTTAGTTTTTCACAAATTGTGTAAATTCTATTGCTCGACGGCGTTCTCCTACTAGGACGCCAGCCTCTTGTACAAAAACGCCTATTTACAGGCCAAACTTCAAAATCAATACAATTCATTTTCAAAGAAATTTCAAACTGTTTTCCTTTATCTGTTTTGTTTGCAAAAGAACGTCCAATGTTCATTTTTGATATATGCATTTGACATTAATTACTGCTCATGAATATTTACATGCGAAACAAAAGACGATTACGGGTAATATCAGAAACAGAGGCAATAAAAATTGTCCAAACTGTATAGTTGCTTTGCCCACCAGGTACCGGCTAAATTCATCCGAAGAATATGGCTAAGATAATTTCACTCCCCACAGAGTAAGACAGTAATGGTAGCTCTCTCCCAACTGGGACTTGTAACTATGAACGAATCAGCAATGCTCTCCCCACGCAGAGTTTATCTACCACTAGCACTAAAAAGGCTTGATATCCCCGGCAGTCTTAATATTCCCCAACGGAGTATAAGAGTGTTCCCCGACAGAATACAAGATACCCCCAGTGGAGTTAAAATTTTCCCAGCGCAGTCTGAAAAAGCTTCCCCAACGGAGTTGAAGCATCATCCCCAGTAGACTCTGGAAGTTTTATCCCCAGCGGAGTACAAAAATAAATCTCCCCAGCCGAGTTCAAAGGATCATCCCCATCAAATCTCAAAAGATTATCCCCATAAAAGTCTAACAGGTTATCCCCAGTGAAGCCGTAACCGAAAATAATCCTCAGCGGAGTTCTTTCCTTTCATAAATAGGAATTCAATCCTTAACAGATTCAGTATCACCAGCAACGATAATTCACCCCGACGGAATTTATCAGTGGAATCCTCAGCAGGGCATCTCTTCCCCACAGAGTAATCTCCTCATCAGTTTATTCCCCCAACGGAGTCACCCTCTCCTGCAAGTATATTCTCTTTGTTCACCATCCCCAGCGGAAGCGAAGAATTCAACTCTTGTCTCCAGCAGCTGTCCGGGATTTATTTTCCCCAGCTAAAACATTACATTTCCATACATCATGATACATGCATATACGCATCATACCATACAATCTCATTTATGTTGAGAGCATCATTGCTTGATATATATCATGCATTTCATACATCATGACATTGCATATGACTGACTCTTTACCGTTTTAGGGAAAGACGAACCAGTAAACGCCGCTGACTACTTATATGACCTAGTAGTCCCCTCAAAAGAAAAACTACATCTATGGAAGACTTTCGTCTGGTTCAGTTAAATCGACCCTAAGATTTTTCTGATTCTTATCCAGTCAAAGTTAATCCTTCTCTGGTTCAGTCAGATCGACCCTAAGATCTCCCTGATTCGTATTCTAGTTGAAGATATTCCAAGACTTTCGTCTGGTTCAGTTAAATCGACCCTAAGATTTTTCTGATTCTTATCCAGTCAAAGTTAATCCAAGACCTTCTCTGGTTCAGACAGATCGACTCTAAGATCTCCCTGATTCATATTCCAATTGAAGATATTCCAAGACTTTCGTTTGGTTCAGTTAAATCGATCCTAAGATTTTTCTGATTCTTATCCAGTCAAAGTTAATCCAAGACCTTCTCTGGTTCAGTCAGATCGACCCTAAGATCTCCCTGATCCGTATTCCAGTTGAAGATATTCCAAGACTTTCGTCTGGTTCAGTTAAATCGATCCTAAGATTTTTCTGATTCTTATCCAGTCAAAGTTAATCCAAGACCTTCTCTGGTTCAGTCAGATCAACCCTAAGATCTCCCTGATTCGTATTCTAGTTGAAGATATTCCAAGACTTTCGTCTGGTTCAGTTAAATCGACCCTAAGATTTTTCTGATTCTTATCCAGTCAAAGTTAATCCAAGACCTTCTCTGGTTCAGTCAGATCGACCCTAAGATCTCCCTGATTCGTATTCCAGTTGAAGATATTTCAAGACTTTCGTCTGGTTCAGTTAAATCGACCCTAAGATTTTTCTGATTCTTATCCAGTCAAAGTTAACCCAAGACCTTCTTTGGTTCAGTCATATCAAACCTAATATCTCCCTGAATCGTATTCTAGTTAAAGATATTCCAAGACTTTCGTCTGGTTCAGTTAAATCGACCCTAAGATTTTTCTGATTCTTATCCAGTCAAAGTTAATCCAAGACCTTCTCTGGTTCAGTGAGATCAACGATAAGATCTCCCTGATTCGTATTCCATCCGAAGTTCAGACCTCCTATCAACAATCTCCGAATGGCATCTGTAAGCCCATTCCCGATATCACCAAGGCTGATACCACTTCATGCGAGTGCAAATTTCTGGGCACTCCAGTGTTCAATCATCTTCCACCTTTGGATCACGAAAGGCCCGAAAGCCAATCTATATCCTCAGGTTTAAGAAGATTGAACAGGGGCAGCTGTTGTACCACAAAATTTTCCCTCTCATATTTCTCAAAACATTTCAAGAAAAATCTCCAAGTGGCTTAAGATTGCTCAAGAATTGGACAGTTAAGCTATCTCCTAAGGCAGTCAATCCCAAATTAGGGTTTTGTGTTGCATCAAGATATTTGAATCCAAATGACCTCAAGTGCTCCCCAATGTCCTAATATGCTCTCAATATTATCCATGTCAAGTTTCAAGCCTTGCAGAGGAAGTTTGCTCAGTCAATTGCTCAAAGGGTCCAAAAATCGACTATGCTAGGGCAAAAGTCAACTGTGACCTATAAACAGTCAAACTTTAAGATTTTTTGTCAGCATTCTCATTTTGAAGGATATTTCATCATTTGATCAAGGGTTGATCATGATTCATCAAGGATTGCTCAAAATTCATCAAGACTCAAAAGTTGCTAAATTAGGGTTTTGTAGGAAAAGTCAACTCAACTTTGACCAGGCATAATTTTCTCATGCTTTATGAGAAATGACCCATCCAAATCTCATTTTGAAGAGGATGCAATTTCCTACAATCCATCTTCATACCCCAAGATCATAAAATGCACTCACATGAAGTTACAAATTTGGACATTATAGGTCATTTTTGAAAGTCAACAAAAACACCTTTTTTTCCAAAGCTTATAACTTGATCATGGAATATGAAAATGATATGAGACCAAAAGGGTTGGTTAGAGGACATATCAAACTTTCTAAAAAGTCAAATAACACTTCCAAAAGTTCAAAATTGAAGAAGTTATGCATTTTTGAAGTTAGGCATTTTTGCAAAATTGCCAAAAGTCAACTATCCCTAAAACTTCAAATTTTGTCAAATGGGCCCATTCTTTTCCACTTGATTTGGGCTTGCCACATTCCACACGTGTCCTAGCTTCAGCCTTATGTCCATTTATCAAATTTTCTATTTTATTTAATTTTTTATTGAATTATTTCATTTTAAATCAATTTAAATCAAATAAAATCCCAAAACTAGATTACATGAGATCTTTTTCTATTTTCAGGACCTAATCATCATCAATGTCATGATCAAATTCGTACCAATCATTCCATTTGCAAAAAGATTGGATTTTTGGCAAATTAAGCAAGTTTTCAATGGAGGATCAAATCCAATCTCAAAGCATTGATGTGCAAAGATTCAAGACCAATTTGTTGACCTAATACATTGCAGCATACATATACAATCCAAGGCACACAAATTTGAGACCTAGAGGCTGCAAGAACATCAAGGACCAAACTTGAAAAAAGATGGAAAAAGTGTGAAAACAAAATCACACTTAGAGGCAAATTCAGGAGCAAAACTCAATACCAATCGCTTGCTAGAGGATCACTGAAGCAGAACCAACCTAAAGCCAATCTCCATACACGCTCTAAAGCTCTGTAAGTATCTCAAAATACCTCCCTTTTCTTGAATTCGCAACTCTTATTTCTTGCATCTTTTGCACAAACTACGGGCATATTCATAATCCTCGTCCAATTTACAAGCATTCTGCATTAGCCAATTGCGTTTATCTGGCCTGTAACCCCATAGCCGAATCTAGGGTTCGTGGTTTGTTTTTTTGGGCATTTCTTTTACAGGCAAAATCAGTTCCATTGACGGACATAGGTGTGACCAGAGGAGATAGACGAACACAACCATAGTCTTGGGGGTCATTTTCATGGCCTAGATTTAATTTTTGGAATGTCCTGCGAATTTAGCTGCGGATATAAATCCGCAGGTAAATATACAGGGTTGAAGGAGAAGACGAAGACGTGTCTCCCCCTGGTTGGACGGTTCAAACTTGGCGCGTTTTATTTTTGTTCTGGCATACTGACGCATTTTTATATATTATATTTAGTTTGTGTTATATTAACAATTGAGACATAGTGGTGCAGTGGTAGTGGCGTGTGTTAAAAATCCAACAGGACCTGGGTTCGAATCCCAGATCCCCCATATGCTTTGTATTATTTTTCTTCAGGTATTCCAGCACGCTGCAGGAGTTGTAGCCTATCATGCTCCCTCACTCAATCAAGCGCCAGATGGCCCAAGGCCAAATCTGGCAATCCAGGGATGATGGCCTATGGTGGGATCTAGTCAACCAGTGCACACAGAATCAGGAAAGTCAAACGAGGCCAGCTTGTGATGGGCCTTGAATTTTCCATTCTCACCCCCCTAATCAGGCCCAAACCCTAACTTTTTCTCTTTTCTTTTATCATTTCTTTTAATTATTTATTGTTATTATTTTTATTATTTAACTAACCAATCAAAACTTTTTTCTTAATAAAATTAAAAACCAAAAAATATTTTCTTATTTAAATTAAATTTCAGCATTTTATTTTTGTTAACAATATTAGTTTAATTAATTTAGTTTTAATTAGGAATAACTTTTAATATATTTTGCAATAATTAAAATTATCTTAGACAATTAGGTTTTATTAACATTGATCAAATTTATTTTTATTCCTTTAAATACCAAAAATCCAAAAATATTTTTATTAATTAATTTATTCATTAATTTAATAATTAACCTAGATTAACTTCTATCTTAATTAAAAAATAACCAAAAAAATCTTTTCTTGAAAAACAAAGGGTCAAAACCCTAAAACTTGCGCCCGATTTAATTTCCCGCACGCGATCCATTTTATTCAATATTGTATCTGTTTCCTGGAATGTAATAACTTAATAGGACTTTACTATTTTTACCGCTTTATTTATTTTCCGCATTTTTATTTCAAGGGTTACTTTTGGCGATGTAAATACCCGACGCCTTGTAATAGTTAGTTTAATTTCCGCAATTTAATTTCCGCAACTTATAAACTGTTAGATGTTTGGTAATAGGGAATGCATGACAAGATTAATCGTTTAAAGCCTAAAATCAACATAGATAACCATTGACATGTACAAAGACAAAATTAACTGAAAACAACACACTCGCACATGCGCACATTTAGGGTACACCTCACTTGGTTGCTTTCGTAACGCGGTCATTGAGTATAGGAAGTTTTAGAGGCCGCCCTCTTGTCCAAAGATCATAGTTGCCTCGAAACGGTTGCCTCAGAAAAATGATCTAAGATATTAGGGTTACCGCTAAGGCGTCCTAACATTGCTTTAGTGACCGCACGTCCCTTAATTGAATTGACCCTTAAAACTCCAACGACGATGCTACCCATTCATCAATAGTGGGATAGTGTTTCCTAAAGGAAGATAGCATATAACGATTCCTTTTTTGAGTAGGTAGATGGTTCTTAAGTACTTGCCCTTTCAAAATAAAACAAATTTTCACACTTACACTCCCTTTCAAACAAAAACTTCTTCAAACCCACAAACACAAAGAAAATCAATTTTGAAAACAATTGAGCAAGTACCTAAGAGCCCGTGGATAACCACGGATAGAAAGGGTGCTAACACCTTCCCTTTCTATAATCTACCCCCCGAACCCGAGAAATATCTCGAAAAAGGAATTTTTCTGTGCTTTTTTTCCTTTCCTTGTTGGATAAAATAAAAGACGGCGGTGACTCTTGCTTACCGCGACATTTTACGAAAACAAACGCAAAACGCAAACCAGCATTCCAAAAAACAGTCATTTCTCTCCCACCGTATCACACACATACATAAGAGTATATGACTTCAAGAATAGCCTTCGACCTGCTTCATGCATCCTTGTTGAAGCTATTCTTGTGTTGCTTCGCCTGCACACATTCCTCACATATCTTGTTTGGAATGTCGATTTCTGGTAATCCTGAAACCATATTTATTCTCTTGAAATCTCTTATGTCTCTGAAGTTGAGATGGCCTAGTCGATAATGCAATATACATTCATCTCTGCTAGCTGCAGTTGAAAGGCACTTGTGCTCCATCACATTTAGTTCGATCTTGAAGGTTCTATTTTGAGACATATGAGCCTTCAAGATTAATCTTCCATTTGTGTTGATGACTCTCATTATCTTATCTTCAATTGACACTTTATAATTCTTTTCGACCAACTGTCCTATACTGAGAAAATTGCTCTTCATGCCTGGTATGTACAACACATTGGAAATTACTGACCTCTTGCCATCTTTCCTCACAATCATAACATCACCAATACCTTCAGCTGCTAGGGTATTATCATTTGTAAATTTTACCATATTTTTTATTGAGGGCTTTATATTGACAAACCAGTCTTTCCTTCCAGACATATGTGATGAGCATCCTGAATCCAAATACCATTGGTCATTGAATCTATCTTCATCTCTTGTTGTGACCATCAGCATAATCTCTTCTTCTTCATGTTTTGCAAACTTTGCATCACTTTCTTGATTCTTTTTCTTTTCTGGACATTCACTCGAATAATGACCATACTTCTGACAATTTTAATATTAAATGTGACTCTTGTCAGGTTTTCGACCACCACCTCCTCTTCTATTTTCAACACCACCTCTTTGGTTGCCTTGGTATGGTCTTCTCTAATTCGACATGTTTCCTCTACCGGTCGATTTGTTGTAGCCTCCTCTACCTCTGTCGAACGACTTTCCTTTGCCTTAGGTTTTTTTGTTGAATGTGCCTGCAAAGCCACATCACTCTTCGACTTGCCTGTAGCTATTTCATTCATTCTTTGTTCATGAGATTCAAGCGTCCCTTGAAGCTCTTCCTTTGTCAATTTCGACAAGTCTTTCCCCTCTTCTATAGCCACCACCACGTGGTCGAACTTAGGAGCCAAAGATCTCAAGATCTTTGAAACAACAACTCTTGTTGTTAATGTTTCTCCACATGCCTTGATTTTATTCACTAGTTTTGTAACTCTAGTGAAGAAATTAGATATGCTTTCGCTATCTTCCATCTGAAGCAATTCATACGTTCTCTTGTGAGTTTGTAACCTCACTTCTTCCACCTTTTATGCACTGCTAAAGGACTTCTCAAGAACTTTTCAAAATTTTATGGACTCACACATTGATGAATTATAAAGAGTGCTTTATAACTCATCTTCTCAATTTCTGTGTGTTTCTTCTTTTCTTTTCCTGAAGCGTTTTCTCCAAGCACTTCGAATCCATCTTTTACAAGATCCCAAAGACCTTGACACCTGAACAAAACTTTTATCTGTTTGCACCAATTCTAATAGTTGTCTACTTTCATAATTGGTAGAGTTGCTGGATAATTTGCATTCCCATAATTCTCCATTGTGGATTCTTTTTCTTCCTCAATCGTTCTTGATTGATACTTCCCTTGAATCGAAACCGGGCTCTTGATACCAGATGTTGGAAATCCACCAAATATCTATGATGAATTTCTACACAATGACAATGAATTATGAGAAAGAAAAGAAAAGAAATAAGACAATTATTTTTTGCAGCGTTTCTCTCTGCCCACAAACTGTGGAAAATTTTATTATTCACTTGCAACTACAAATTATGTGAATACAACTTAATTGACTTGATTACAAACTTAGGGGTTACTCCCTATTATAGATTTTTGTTAGCTCAAAGCCCCAAACTATAAAAACCCAAAATACCTATTTTAGTATTAAATAAAATCTATCTATTTTAGATCTAAATCAAATCTATTTAAATCTAAAACAAATCTAATATCTTCGACACACATAATTTCGACACAATAAATTACAATTTAACATATCCGTGGTCTTTGGGAGATCCAAGAAGGAAGTTTTTGCACTGGTTGTGGAACGGGTTTGGAAAAAGATCAAAGGTTGGAAGGGGAGGTTTTTGTCTCATGCCGGTGTTAATTAAAGCAGTGGCCCAAGCTATTTCTAGCTATATCATGAGTTGCTATAAACTGCCAGAAGCTATTTGTCATGAGATCGAGAGCCTTATAGCCAGGTTTTGGTGGGGTGAGAAAAATGGGGAATGAAAGATGCACTAGATGAGGTGGGACAAAATGGAAAGATCTAAAGGTGAGGGTGGCATGGGTTTTCTAGGGATAAGTGAACTTAACACAAGCTTACTGGAAGAAATATTGGAGGTTGTTATCGAAGGAAGGATCTCTGGTGGAGAGAGTTTTGAAAGGCACATACTATCCTCGGTGCGACATCAAAGAAAGCAAGCCATGTTATACTCCAAGCTTTGCATGGAGAAGCATTTTAAGCCCCAGGAAGTTGGTTCAGTTGGGCTCCCGGTGGAGAATTGGAAATGGAGCAAAGTGTTTCAAAGCGTTTGCGCATGGTGGCAGTTTGGATTCTGAGACAAAGGTTTATGAGCTGATAGATCATGATTTGGGTTGTTGGAAGGAAGATGTAATCTCCTCAAATTTTGGCTATGGTGTGGCGTCCTTTATCATTAGTATTCCCATTTCTTTCCAAAATGTTGAGGACAAATTAATATGGCAGTTTGAGAAGGATGGTAGCTATTCTGTCAGATCTGCATATCATTTGTGTATGAGTGAAAAGGTTAGCTATTCTGTCAGGTGTAACCCGTCTACATGCATCAAAAACCATATCCCTGAGTGTGAAGCTAATGCAGAAAATGAGGTGCACACTATCTAGATCGATGCGGGTGTTTTCGATAATGGAACCATTTCTTTCGGCTGCGTTATCAGTAGTGCGAAGAGAAAGGTAGTTCTGTCTGCTAGCAAGAAGGAGAAGATGACCACAGATTCGTCACAGGCAGAGATTCTAGCTATCAGATGGTGTTTGCAGCTGTCCAGGAGCATAAGCTTAGAAAATATTGTCATGCAGTCTAATCCTATAGTGGCAGTGGACTGCATTAATTCCTGTTTGGATATTGCAGTTCTAGCTTCGATAACGGCGAATTGTAGGTTTTTTTGAGCAAGCTTACCTTAGCGTCTGTTATGTTTATTCCTAGGAATTTGAATGTAGTAGCCCATGAGCTTGTAAAACTTGGTCAATCTATTGGGGATAGGACATGATTGGGAATTTGTCCTTACTAGTTCATTCCGGATGCTGGCCCTGGATCATTGTTTAGTTGAATGAAATTTCTTTACCATAAAAAAAAGTGATTTTGAGTTAAGAAAAAAAATGATATTCTTACCCTAAAAAGCATACAGTACTATTCACTAATACGGTGAACAATAATTTATTAAAAAACACTAATTTTTTTAATAAAAAAATAATTTAAAAAAATAATTTTAAATTTTTTTTTGGTATTAAGGAAAACTGTATAAAAGTTATGTGATTAATCAACTTTATCACTTCATTAGCTAACATTTAACATTTCATTAATCAAATTTGTTTTACTGTTAAAAATTGTTTTTAATATTTGTATGTTTGTTAATCAACTTTATCACTTCATTAAACAACATTTTACACTTCATTAACCTACTCTATTTTACTACTAAAAATCATTTTTAATATATGAGAATTTATTAACCAACTTCATCACATCATCAACCAACATTTTACACTTTATTAATCAATTTTATTTTACTACTAAAAATTATTTTTAATATTTAGACATTTATTAACCAAACTATAAACTATATTAACTAACTTTTTTACATTCAATTAACCAATGTTGTGTTACCATTGCTTATGCATTGTTCATGTAACTATTCACGTTCATTGTTCACGTCATTGTTCATGTAACTATTCACGTTCATTGTTCACGTCATTGTTCACTATTCATGTCCCTGTTCATGGTATTTATGAATAGCAAATATAGTGTAAGTGTAAGAAATGATGTAAAAATAGCATAACTGTTTGAGTTTAAAAATGTGTTTTTTTTAAACATCCAAAATATTATATTACTTAACAGCACAAAAAGTGGAAACCAAGTCTAATACAAGACAACCTGCAATACATATGCAACAAAACCAGAGAACCTACAGGATTATTTAAACATCTCCAAAACAGTAAAATATAACCAACTTCACTAGCAACACCAATACTTAAATTAGGATAAACTAGCCAAAAGAAATAAGAAGAATAGGACAAACTACATGGAAACACCATTCTAACACCCCGAAGACTCCTGGAGCTCTGTTATGATAAAACATCAGCTCCAACACAAATTATGGTAAACACAGTTTGAAAAAGGGCGACGAGAACTACGCTCATCGAATTTGGGAGTCTACAACCGCTGCTTCAAATTGAGCGAGATATGAAATTCATCTGGCACACCCCAAGCATTGTCGTAGGCTGCGTAACCACTGCCCGAGAGAATAATTGAACTCTGACGCTTTGCTCTTCAACCATTTCCATGACAGAATTTTTGCTTCTTCAGTTAACTGATCTAACTTTTTCTCTAAATATTTTCTCATTATGCCCTTTCCAAATTACCTAAATACAAGCATACTAGATAACATTGAATTTTTCAGTCTTGATTATGCCCATTCCCCATAACCCGCTGAATTGTTGGAAGTTTGAAATAATTGAGTTGTGTAACACACTGGAGATGCTTAACCATCAGATGATAGCCGCCCACACCTGCAGGAAAAAATGTGAGAAACATTTTAAATAGTCATGCAACCAAATTAACACTTTGTTTGCTAACCGTTTAACACTCCTCCCTTGTGAAGGTTACCTTTAAATGGAATTCTATTTTGGAATAACCGCCACACCAGAATCGCTACCTTTAACAGGATAAATTTGTTCCAAACTTCTACAAGTTTCAGCCTTTCAACGTCAACTGAATTCTCCATAATTATGTTATATGCCTCTTTAACTTTATATATTCGTGTGCCCCATATCCAAGTATCCACTTTCTTAGTATTAATGATGATACTTTGCAATTTTTTCTTCAATTCCTCCTCCAGCGTGGACTTTTCTTGAGATAAGTTTCTATTCCAGTTAAAGTTCCAAAGAGTTGTACTTACTGTCAAACCCTTTACTCTCAAATTTTTATCTTGACATATTGCATACAAACTCAAAAAACTATCTTTAAGAGAAAAGTTCTCACACCAGGGTTCTATCCACACGAATGTGTCCTCCCTATTTCCTATCACTCTCTTCAGCTTTCTTGATAACCAGTTTTGGTCAAATCTCCCTGTTTCATTTTCGATACTTTGAGTATCCTTCCACCATGTTGAACAATTTCTCCCTACTCCCCTATTCCCACAGTTTGTCTCACCATATTTGCAAGCTAAAACCTTGTACCAAGTGTTGTTTTTGTTTACCATAAGGCACCATTTCCATTTACCTAATAACGTTAAGTTGAAAGCTTTTAAATTTTTTATCCTTAACCCCCCTTTCCCCTTCTCTCGACATACCTTGTCCCATTGAACCCACTTGATAATGTGTACTTTGTTTGTCTCTTAATTTAACTCCCCACATCTTTTTTTTTGATAAAGGGTTAAATATGTTTTTGGTCCTTATAAATTACAAAATTTTGTTTTTGATCCTTATAAAAAAACTAACATGTTTTAGTCCTTACAAAATTATTATGCACGTAGTTTTAATCTCTGTTGTTAAATCAATGTGTATTTTAGAATGATTATTTTGCAGACATGTTTAGAACGTTATAAAAAGTTTATAAAAAAAAGAAACTTAAAATTTGATTTTTAAGTCGAGATTTTCATTGCTTTTATCAATATCTTTTGAAATAAAAAAAATATATTTAATTCTTTTCATTTTAAAAAATTATAAAATTTAGTAAATAAATATTTTATAGTATTCTAAACACTTCAGAAAAAAATTATAAATTTAAAAATTTAAGGATGATTAAATAGTTTTCAAAATTTTAAAAAATAATAGAGAGTAATACTATATGAATAAAATATTGTAGGGACTAAAAATGAAATTTGAGATATTTATAAGGACTAAAAAACATATATAATCTAAAAGAAAAAAACAAAGGTCTTAGCTCAATGAATAGGTGCGCAATCGTATGCATTCATAACTTTTTAGAAATTTCTTTGTACACCTCTTATGGGTGAGGAAAAACCTCTGAAAATGCGAAAATATCTTTCGGAGATGCATCTCCAAAAACATGCAGTGATATTTTCGGAGATGCATCTCCAAAAACATGCAGTAATATTTTTGGAGATGCATCTCTAAAACACTCTGATTTGGTTATTTCGGGGATGAATCTTCGAAACCCTGGACAATGATATTTTTTAAAATCATTAATGTGTTGTTAAATAATTAGATGAGAACGATAGTAAAAACTCAAATGAAAAATGATAAAAAATAAAAAATGATAATAGACACAATAAATTGTTTAAAATAAAAAAAATACAATAATTGTTCATAAATTATTCTGAAATTAAAAAAAAAAAGGCATAGTCTACTGTGTATGCCTAGTCCTCACTCCCTAGCCCATCTTCTGTCTCATGTATTCCTCTGCACTCTCTTCCTCCTTAACCATCCTCTCTACAATGGTCATCGCCTAAGGACTGCCCCGATCAATGATACTTATGTCTAAAGCCTCTCGTCAAATCATCTGTATATGCGCATGACTCACACACTTTAGTGGTCTCCATTCCTGTAAAGATAAATAATTAATATCAATTTTAACATAATAGTGCGTACATCATTAAAATGAAAAGTGTAACAAAAATTAATATACTCGTCCCTCCGAAACATGTCGAGCGACATGATCAGTGTAATAGATCAAAAGGGAGGTGTCAGATGACCCTCCTGGAAAACCCGGGTTAACCTCCTCCTCGGCTTTCGGAACATCAACCATTTCGGGTTCTAGAACCTGAATCTGCTCGGGTTCCTCCTCCTCGTAATCCCTTAAAGAGGACACACGTGAAAGGCGACTCCTCAGAGCAGAAGTCAATGTTCCCTCCACTTCCTCCCGCGGTACCTGGCCGCATCCTTGATGCCTCGTTGTTTGTTCAGCTCTCTTTCGTTGAACGGATGCAGTTTGGCTAGGCTTACCTGTTCTGGACTGGGCCCGACAGGCCCAAAAGCATTGCAAAGGCCCAGTCCAAATGGACTTACAAGGGCCACGAGACCAAAGAGTACGACCGTGTCCGACGCGTAGTCGCAGGCTCGACAGTACACCTCCAGCTCGACATGCTGTGGTCCAGCGCCACATTCTGAGGTCCAGCTCGACGTTACCTCGAGCACCCCAGCTAGGGCAGACTCAGTCCACTGTTCCCCCAACTATACTCCGAAAAGACCGCGTCTCCGTCCTCCCGCACTTCACGCAGAACATCCAGGAAGGGGACCACGTGCGGGTCCCCACTATGCACGTAGAACCTGGCAGTTCCTCCATTGGGCCAAACCTGCCCGGCCCAATGAAGGAACCTTGGCCCAGCGCTGGGGGCTATAAATACCCTCTGTTTCCAGAGGGTCAGGTATTCATCATTCTAACCTTACACTTGCTATTATCTGCTCGTACTCCTACTTACTTCAGCATCGGAGTGCCTTGCAGGTACCCCCCCCACTTCGTTCAAAAAGCTTTCTGCTCGGAGCCAACCGTGACGGTCCATTTCTGATCAGGTCAGATCAGTGGCGCCGTCTGTGGGAAACTAGCTTCCTCGTCTAACGAACAAACTCTAAAGACCAAAGCTCAATTCAACTACCTGTCATGGCTGATCCAGCTCGCGACGAGCAGCCCGTCTGTTTCGCCGACACTAATAACGGTACCGCGGACAAGAATGGACACCTCGATAACCCCGGTGATCCCGGCCACAACACCATTCCTGTGACGACCGCCCCTGGGGCTTCCTCTTACAGGGACGGGGCTACTGCATCATCCTCCCCGTCCCCACCACTACTTGAAGATGACCCGGTAGCTCTCGCTCATTACAGAGCTGCCCGGTTCCATGAAGTCCCAGTTCCCGCCGGGGAAGATGCCACGACCCAGACACTGTTCGCGGCCATTAATCAGACAAACTATCTCATCTTCGCCCAAGGAGAAAGACTAAGGGCACTTGAAGATGATCAACGACCCCCGAGGAGGCATCGGAGGCCATATTCTCCACCTCCTCGGGTCACAGAGGTTAGACACCCTTCTCCCCCGCGGAGACACTACAGGGAGAACACCAGGAGCCCCTCTCCCCGGCCAAAGCAGAGGCGGCCCTACTATGAGAGACAGCCCGCCATCACTGCCGGAGAACCCAGTCGCGACCCGTCAAGGCACGACAAGAGGCACGCCGGGGACGGGCGTGTGACATTCAACCACCGGGCATCACGCTCGAGGGAAACTCAGCACGACCACCGTGCCAGACAAAACTACATATCCCCATCTCTTTCCCCGGAGAGGAGCGACGAGGACGACCCCCGCGGTCCCCTGTCGCAGGCCATCATGGATGCACCTATCCCCCCGGGCATGGAGAAGCCCCCGCATCTGAAGGAGTATGACGGAGTAGCAGACCCGGTCGACCACATTGACGGGTTCGAAGCCATGCTCCACTATCATAATGTCGGGGGGCCCATCAAGTGCCGTCTTTTCCCCACGACTCTCAGGAAGGCGGCCATGGATTGGTATAAAGGACTCGCCCCGGGCTCAATCACGTCGTGGCGGAACCTGAAGAACCAGTTCATCAGTTCCTTCACAGCTTCTCGGCGTCATCCGAAGACCGAGGCGGCCCTCGAGGCCATCATCCAAAGACAGGATGAAACCTTGAGGGAATTCATCAACCGCTTCAACCGAGAAGCAATACAGGTCCCCTGCGCGGACCATATGAAAAGATACTTGCTGGAGAGGGGTCTCCTCCCCGGCACAGAATTCAGAAAGGCTGTGGGTATTGAGCCACCTCCAACTTTTGATGCCCTCCTCGACAAGGCCCGAGCATACATGGACTACGAGGAGAGGGAAGCTGCCAACAGGGCCCGAGACTCCAGGGCTCGCGGTCCCAACAACAGCAGCAGCTCACGACAAGAGGCTCCCCCCCGACGCACCGGGGAGAAAAGGAAAGAAGATCGTCCCCGGGAAGCCCGGGAACAAAGGGGCCCATCGGGCCGTTTCACCGAGTACACTCCGCTCACAGCTTCCCGCGAGCGTATTTTGGCAGAGTGTGCCAGTACAGATTTCAGAGACGGTGGCGTCAAGCGTCCCCGACCTGCTCCCGCCAAGCCAGGGGCAGATAAAAATAAATACTGTCAATACCATAGGAGTCATGGTCATTTGACAGAGGACTGCGTCCACCTCAAGGACGCCATTGAAACCCTCATCAAGGGAGGTAGGCTCGCACAGTACAGGCGAAACGACGCTCCCCGTCGTGACGCCCATGAAACCAAGGAGCCCGAAGAAGACGCTCGACCATCAGACGAGTCGGTGCCTATCCAGACCGCCTTCTCGGTAACCAGGCCCGAGGATTTCGACATTCCTGAGCTCCTGCAGGAGCCCCTGACAACACACAGCAGGTGGGAATACTTCCCCTCCTCCATGGTCATCAACGGGGGCGGGTTCAACGACCTCACCATCAATTCAGCTAAGAGGAAGTTGGACGAGCTAGTCGACATAGCTCCTCCGCAAACTGTAACGTTCGAAAGGGTGAAGGGCAGGTCAGAGCCCATCACCTTCTACCTAGAAGAACTCCCCGGCGGAGCCCCGAACGCGGTCATCCCCTTACTGATAAGGGCAAAAATGGCCAATTTTGACGTGCATCGCATCCTGGTCGACGAAGGGAGTTCCGTCGACGTGATGTACAGCCAGCTGTTCCGGACCTTGCAACTGGACGACTCACATCTCTCTCCGTATGTGGGTTCGGATCTACAAGGCTTCAACGACTCGACTTCCAAACCTTGGGGTTATGTCGAGCTCCTGGTCACGTTCGGTGAAGGAACGGCTACGCGACAGGTTAAGGTCCGTTTCCTCGTCATTGATTGCCCGTCTCTATACAATTGCATCTTGGGGAGACCGACACTGGCGGAGCTGACAGCGGTGCCCTCGACCGTCCATCTGAAAATGAAGTTCTATACCAAAAGGGCACGGGTAGCCACCATCCAAGGAGACCTCGCCGCTGCCCGCAGGTGCTTTAACGCTGCTTCAAAAGGACGGGATACCGTCGACGTAGGTACCAGACCCACCAAAAGGACAAAGCAGGAGCCCGACAGGAAAGCATCCCCCGAGGAAGAAGTCCAAAAGGCTCCACCAAAGGTCGACTCCATAGCCCTCGACGCCCGCTTCGATCAGGACGAGCCATCCAGCAGCGAGCAAATCCCACTCCGACCAATCCCGGACGGGGATTTTGAACTCGTTCCCCTCGGCACAGACCCGACCAAGGGAGTGAAGATTGGTAAAGACCTCCCCGACTTGGCCAGGAAGCAAATCAAGGCCTGTCTGCGCGAGAATGCTGATCTCTTCGCCTGGAGCGCCGCCGAGATGCCCGGACTCGACCCTGAGGTCGCCTGTCACCACCTCGCCATTGATCCAGCCGCCAAGGCCGTAGTACAACGTAGGCGTAGGCAGTCTCCTGAAAAAACGGAGGCTGCTGAAAAAGCTGTAAAAGACCTCCTAGAGGCAAATTTTATTTCTAAAGCCCGGTATTCCACCTGGATGTCAAATGTTGTACTTGTGAAAAAGAATAATGGAAAATGGAGAATGTGTGTTGACTATACCGATCTCAACCGGGCTTGCCCGAAGGATGCTTTTCCCTTACCTAACATAGACATGCTGGTCGAAAACTCGGCCGGCTATAAAACTTTGTCGTTCATGGACGCCTACTCGGGATATAACCAAATCCCAATGGCTCTGGGCGACAAACACTGCACGGCATTCATGACCAGCTCGGGCAACTATTACTACAACGTAATGCCCTTCGGACTGAAAAACGCCGGAGCAACTTACCAACGTATGATGAACAGAGTTTTCAACAAACAGATTGGCGACATGCTCGAGATATATATGGACGACATGATCGTCAAATCCCGAGCAGACACCGATCACGCAGCTCATCTCAAGACAGTCTTCGCCCAAGAAGGACAGTGCAAAATGAGGTTCAACCCCGAGAAGTGCACGTTCGGGGTTAAGGCAGGAAAATTCCTTGGATTCTATCTAACAGAACGAGGGATTGAAGCCAACCCCGACAAATGTCGGGCATTCTCCGACCTCCCAACACCGACGTCGAAGAAGTCGATACAAATCATGAACGGCATGCTTACGTCACTATCCCGCTTCGTCGCGAAGTCCGCTCAGCACGCCCTCCCCTTCTTCAAACTCCTCCGAAAGGAAGCAGCCTTCGAATGGAACGAGGAATGCGAGCACGCACTTCGCCATCTGAAGCAGAGCCTGTCTCAAACGCCCGTGCTATCTCGACCAGACGATGGGGAACCGCTGTACTTATACTTGGCCGTTTTGAACGAAGCCATCAGCGCAGCCCTTGTCCGCGAGACCCCCGACGGGCAGAAACCTGTCTACTTCACGAGCAAAGCCTTACAAGGGCCCGAAAGCAGATATCAGCAGATAGAAAAGGTTGCTCTGGCCCTCGTCAACGCTGCGAGGAGGCTCAGACACTACTTTCTAGCCCGCACCATCATCGTGCGAACCGATCAGCCGGTGAGGCAACTCCTGGGTCGGCCAGATATGGCGGGCAGGATGCTGAAGTGGTCCTTGGAACTCTCCGAATTCGACATTCAGTACAAAAGCAGGAAAGCCCTGAAAGCACAGGCCTTGGCCGACTTCGTCGCGGAGATGACCACTCACGACCTTCCCCCGGGGAAGGAACACAAGTGGACCATCTTCGTCGACGGAGCGTCCAGCTCGTCCGGCAGCGGCGCAGGGATCCTCCTGGAAAACGAAGAAGGCGTAGTAATCGAGCACTCCTTAGTTCTCTCCTTCCCGACGTCAAATAACCAGGCAGAATACGAAGCTCTGCTCGCAGGACTGAGACTAGCCGAGGACCTGGGAGCCCGCGAGGTACAAATTTACACCGACTCCCAGCTCGTCGCCTCTCAAGTACAGGGAAGCTACCAGGCCAAAAACGACAACCTCATCGAGTATTTGAACTTAGTCAAAAAACACATGACAAAGTTCGTACGAGCAGAAATTTCTCATGTTCCCCGCGAGCAAAACACGAGGGCGGACATATTGTCCAAACTTGCGAGCACACGAAAGAAGGGCGGGAATAAATCCGTCATCCAGGAATCTCTGGCTCGTCCAAGTATCGAACCATCCTCGACTACGGTCGAGATCCATGCCATCGGGGATGCCACGTCCTGGATGACCCCGGTTTATAATTTCCTGACAAAAGGAGAACTCCCGTCGAACCAGGCCGAAGCTGCCATAATCAAGCGACGAGCATGTTCCTATGTGGTTCTCGAGCAGAAACTGTACCGAAGAGGATTCTCCATTCCCCTCCTGAAATGCATCGACGAGTCCACCATCCCCGACGTACTGCGGGAGATACACGAAGGGATCAACGCCCAGCACATGGGCGGTAAATTCTTGGCGCGGAAAGCCCTTCGAGCAGGATACTACTGGCCGACGATGCAACAGGACGCCAAGGAACACGTGAAAAAATGTGATAAGTGCCAGAAGCACGGGGATATGCACCTCGCCCCTCCGCACGAGCTGAGCACATTGTCGTCCCCATGGCCGTTCGCCTGGTGGGGCATGGACATCCTCGGGCCCTTCGTGCAAGGAACCTACCAGAACAAATTTCTCATCGTCGCCGTGGATTACTTCACGAAGTGGATCGAGGCCGAGGCACTCGCAAAAATCACCTCGCACAATATCCTCCATTTCTATAAAAGAAACGTCCTCGCCAGGTTCGGAATTCCGCAGGCCCTAGTGACCGACAACGGTACCCAGTTCACCGACCACGGGTTCCGGGACTTCGTCACCAAACTAGGGACAAAACAACATTTCACATCAGTCGAGCACCCTCAGACCAACGGGCAAGCCGAAGCCGCGAACAGAGTCATCCTCCGAGGGCTTAAACGTCGGCTCGGCGAAGCCAAGAGAGGATGGGTCGAAGAACTCCACAGCGTCTTGTGGGCATACCGCACCACACCCCACACAACGACGGGTGAGACACCATTTCGACTGACGTATGGCACCGAGGCTGTCATCCCGGTCGAAATCATGGAACCATCCCGACGAACAGAGGACCCCCTCGACGAAGAAATGAACGACGAAGCACTAAGGGATGAACTCGACCTAGTCGAGGAAATCCGATCGGGTGCAGCCCTGCGCGAAGCCACTCTAAAACAACGAGTGGCTCTACGCCACAACGACAAGGTCATCAAGCGCGAGTTCGAAATCGGCAGCCTGGTATTACGCAGGAACCAGAAAGATTCTCGCGAAGGGAAGCTGGCCGCGATCTGGGAAGGACCTTATCGCGTCCACGGCACCACGGGTACCGGGGCGTACTACCTCGAGCAACTAGACGGAGAGCCATTACCACGACCCTGGAACGCTGCTAAGCTAAAGCAGTACTACAGTTAGAAACTACCAACACTTGGGACCCTCGACCAACAGCACCCGCGCTCGGTCAACGAGGAAAAACGTCCAACTTCGTATAAAGGCTAAGGTACAAGCCCGACATACGGCCAAATCGCACAGCATCGCGCGGCAAACGATGACGATCGATAGTGCCCGACGTGGACAGCTATACCGAGCACCACCGTCGTTGTACCCATAAGGCAGAACACCCAGCTCGCGATGGGCAGTTCACGCCAAAGGCGAGTAGTCCCTACCGGGCTTCACGCGCGACTGAGCAACTTCGCTCCAAATGCCCGACATGTCGTCAAGAATGACGGGCCATCTAAAAGGGTTAAAGGGAAGTCTCTCCCCTCGAGCACAACACTTAGGTGACTCCGGCCAGCGAAAGAGGGCCGGACACGCATACAAACGGAAGGCGGGCAGACTCGCTCGCCAAATCAAAGCCACTTACGGGCACTCCTCGGGCCCATGACTTAGGCTAAAATTTTATGCAAATATATAAGATTTCAAGCAAGGGCAAAACATTCGAAATGTAAAATAGCATTCAGATAAAAATGCCCGAAGGCGACAAAACAATTATAAACCGACCAAGAAGGTCGTCGATGTTCATAACGTACAACAGACGGGCACACAGGCCCAAAGAATACAAAATGTCAAAGGCACGCAGGCCCGCTATCCTAGTCAGGTTTCCCCAGAACCATCATTGTCAACGACGGGAGAGTCGGGCGGAGGAACGATCACGCCATCCACGATCTGATGTGTGTGGCCGATACCCTCAGTGACCAGACCAGGGTTTAACAAGGAGAGCTGACCGACTGCGGAGTTGAACCCATCCTCCAGGGCACCGACGCAATCTGCCTCGAGGAGCCGGATATGGGCGACCAGCTCCAACCGACTCTTCAAAGCCGCTATGTCCTCCGGCTCGTCCTCGGCAGGTTGCATAGCAGCGTTCATTTCCTCGATCTGCTGGGCCAAGCGTCCGACTTCGGCCCCCAGACGATCCCTGTCTGCCCGGGGAAGCTCCCCCTCCTCGGCCAACTTCCCCGACTTTTCCTTCTACAGGGTCAACATCTCCCTCTCAGCATCCAGCATCGCCGTCTGCTCGCGGAACATCTCCTCAGAGCGTTCCAGAGTGGTCTTCAACTTCCACGAGCTCGAGGTAAGGGCTTCCTTCTCCTGCTCGAGTTCTTTGATACGGGCAGGATCCCCTCCTTCCTCGGATAGCACCAAGGCCATCTCGGCCATTTTCACCAGCCCGTCCATGCTGGCGGCCAGATACATCTTCCGATCCTCTTTGCTCATCCTTTTGATAGCTTCAGCCTCGTCGGCAATCACTGTCAGAGGGAATCTCTCAAAGAAGCCCTCCTCTTTGAAGCAAGGGGGGAACGCGAAAGACTTAACGGCACTGGCGTCCTCGCCAACAGTCGGACCACTTTCCACACGGGTCCTCTTCCTCTGCATCAGGACAGCACTAGGGTCGACCTCTTCAACTTCTGGGGTCCCATCCGACGCGGCCCCCGAGCTTGACAGCGAGTCCACCCTCACCGGCTGAGGAGCACTTGGACTGTGTGGTGGGCCCATCCTCGTCACCTGTGGGGCCTTCACGACCCTCCTGCCTCGCTTCTGGTCGCAAGACAATTTCAAAAGCCTTTCATGTCGACCAGCCATCGAACCTGCACAAAATAAAAAATGGGTCAGTATCGAAGAAAGCTCATAAACAAATGACGAGCAAAGATATTCGAGCAACAAACAACCTAACAGACGGGCAGCCTGTCTGTACGTCTGGCACTCCACGAGCGCCTTGGTATCAATCGGCCGGGACTCAAACGTTGGGTAACCATCTGCGTCCAGGATATCGTCCCCTTCCCTCGTAGCCCACCGAGCAGGGTGGAAGCTATCGACAAACCGGCAAAGTGTGGCGTACGCCTCCTCGTCTTCCGAGCACATGTCCCCGGCAGCAGTGTGGTAGTAACCGGTCCCATGCTCATAGTGCCTGAATATCCAGTGCACAGGGAACTTAGCCGTACGGGCCATCACAGGACTCCCATCGTCGCCCAAAACCGCCTCCCTGTCATCATCGCTCAGGGGCTCCTCCTCCTCGTATATGGACCCTAAGGCCGAGGTGGTAACTGGCCGCACAACGTACCACTTGTCTTTGAAACCCCTTACGGAGTCCATATACATTTTGAAGAGTCTCCTCGACTGCTTCAAGGAGACCCAGCTATGTTTCCCGCCTCGAGACTGGCGCTGCAGATGAAAAATCCGGAAGAAGAGCGGTATGGTCGCCCCGATCCTCAGATAGCGACACGTCAGCTCAAACGCCCGGATGAAGGCGAGTGAGTTTGGATGTAGCTGGGACGGGGCCAACTCCAGGTGAGTGAAGACCCCGACTTGGAAATCAGTGAAGGGCAGCTGCAACCCTAGATCTTTGAACGCGATCTCGTACATCGCGAAGCTATATTCCGGATAAACCGAGAAGATCCTTGAACGGGAGGACGGGCGCATGACTACGAAGTTCTTTTGGAAGTCGGGCTGGCCCTGGCCCGCTTTGATGACAACATATGGATTTCGGTCGCCCCGGCTGTAGATCGACGCGATCCCTCGGGGCTCGACGCCCACCCAATCCAGCAAAGGGTCGGTAACAGTATCAATCAGGTTGACCGACTCATCGACGCTTTGTTCTTCACGATCGTGGCGCCCGGAGGAGCTCGGCTCGTCCGCCATGGTTACCTGCAGAGCACGGGAAACCAGTCAATTGGGCACGAAGCCATACGCTCGACAAATCACGTCGCCCCATTCACGACCACATAGTCCGTTTCCACGAATGGTTGCCTCCCCGACATCCTGAAACTCGATGTGCTCTTCCTCAAACCAACTACGCAGTCACTCTCCAACATGTCGACCCAAGGTATGAACATGGAGAGCCACACCATGAGGCCCGCGGCCAAGACCATGAACATACCGGGCACGATCATGAATCAGGCGCCCTGGATCATGAAGACCCCGGGCAGCGCTGAAGTTTATCATCTAAAACTATGAATACGCCGACCACAAACATGCGTTTGCCGGTCCTAGGCATGAATATGTCGGGCTAAGTATGAGTTTACCGGGCTAATCCCACGCGCACAGTCCCTAAAACATCTACAAACGCCAAAAATCATGCATTTTAACAGGAAAATGAAGAAGATAGACCACTTACTTGAATCAAAGAGTAGGATTTGGCTACGGAGTAGAAGAATCTGTGACAGAAGATCGCGACTGGAAAAAATCTGGAAGAGCAACAGCAGAGAGAGCACAGAGAATAGAAACGTGTTATGGGGCCCAAGGTTCCTATTTATAGTGATGACGTGGAATACCAAACGTCACCTCGGGCAACCACGAAGTCTCTCTCCTCGACGCGCTGCTCCCAACGCAATGATGACCCTATCCCCATAGGGTGGCGGCACAGTTCCCAAAAGATACCTCGTATGCTCGACAGACGCGCCCGGTGAGGATCCTCCAGGCATCCACCCCATAAGATGTCTCCGAGCACGGCACGAGGAGGCCCTCGAGGGCCTACACCCCTGTCCCGGGCACGAGACCTCGATGAGGAAACGACCTGAGTTCAAGCCATGGCTCCTTACAAAGGAATCACGACTTGGGGGGCTCCTGTTCTGGACTGGGCCCGACAGGCCCAAAAGCATTGCAAAGGCCCAGTCCAAATGGACTTACAAGGGCCACGAGACCAAAGAGTACGACCGTGCCCGACGCGTAGTCGCAGGCTCGACAGTACACCTCCAGCTCGACATGCTGTGGTCCAGCGCCACATTCTGAGGTCCAGCTCGACGTTACCTCGAGCACCCCAGCTAGGGCAGACTCAGTCCACTGTTCCCCCAACTATACTCCGAAAAGACCGCGTCTCCGTCCGCCCGCACTTCACGCAGAACATCCAGGAAGGGGACCACGTGCGGGTCCCCACTATGCACCTAGAACCTGGCAGTTCCTCCATTGGGCCAAACCTGCCCGGCCCAATGAAGGAACCTTGGCCCAGCGCTGGGGGCTATAAATACCCTCTGTTTCCAGAGGGTCAGGTATTCATCATTCTAACCTTACACTTGCTATTATCTGCTCGTACTCCTACTTACTTCAGCATCGAAGTGCCTTGCAGGTACCCCCCCCCCACTTCGTTCAAAAAGCTTTCTTCTCGGAGCCAGCCGTGACGGTCCATTTCTGATCAGGTCAGATCATTACCAAGTCTCAATCTGTTGGGGTTTTCTTCTATTTTTATGGAAAAACAAATAATTGTTAATCAAAGGTAAGCGAACGAACAAGAACATGTTTGAAAAAAAAAACTCAGACTTATTTTTAGATATGCATCTCCGAAACTCCTCAGAGGGGTTTTCAGAGATGTATCTTTGAAAAAATCTGTGACTTTCATAACCAAAGCTTTAACCTAATAGCACCATTTTTACACCAAAATCCATTTTTTACACATAAAAGCAAGCTTTTTATAGGTTATACATAAACTAAACAACTTAAAATACAAATACAAAGATTAAAATGAATTGGAGAACTTACTCAAAATTGAAGCTTTTAGAGTTGTTGAAATGTGTTGAAATTGAGAGTTCGAGTGAGTTGTAACAAGTGCAAATGAGTAGACAAACTTGAATGAGTTTTGAAAGTAGAGACTTTGGAGGTTTTTGGGGTGATTGATAGTTAAAATTTCGAAGAAATGAGAATGAGGGGTGATTGTTCGTATTTTTTTACTGTAATGCACTAATTCAGAGATGTATTTCTGAAACACCCCTGATTTTGAAAAAAAAGTATTTCGGTAATACATCTCTGAAAACACCCCAGCAAAATAAAATCTGGTGCGTTCGAAGATACATCTCTGAATTCTAAAATTAAAAATGGAATTTCAATAGAGGTGGCTAAGAAGGTGTAAGGGAGAGAAAAGAATTTCCCAAACTTTTTTTGAAATTGTTTTTTAATTCTCTGTCTAAAGTTACTTTTTCTCTCTCTCTTTCTCTTCTAATTTTTTCTTCAATATAATATTTATGTGTTCTCTCAAACTCTTCAACTCATTATTTCTCTCGTCAATGAATTCTATAATTTTTTATATATGTTTCTCTTTCATAAAAGAGGTTTTTATTCTAATAATAGTTTTTTTAACTACTTTATTTTAGGCAAAATATTCATTTTGGTCCCTTGACTATACCCTTGGGTTCACATTGGTCCCTTAACTCTTTTCGTATCATTTTGGTCCCTTAACTTTCAAAAAGTTTCATTTTAGTCATTTTTGTCTAATTAGAGACGAAAAAACTTTGAAATCTGTTGCTAAATCTGTCGTTTATTAGACAAAAAGGACTAAAATGAAATATTTTGAAAGTTAAGGGACCAAAATGATACGAAAAAAAATTAAGGAACTAATGTGAATCCAAAAGTATAGTTAAGGGACCAAAATAAGTATTTTGCCTTTACTTTATTATGCAATATGAAAAAAATAATTATTCCTACAAGTTGCGGCAAGATGAAATGGTGGAGGATTTCAATGGCATTTTTTATCTACTTTGTTTTGACCTTCATTCTTCTTAAAGAAATCCACAAATCACTTCCCACCGACAAACCTTTCTACTCTGATGAATATGAGCGACTTCAACATTCCATGGTCTTGCTTAGATGAATCTCCAAAACAACAACCACAACCTAAAATCCCAGAGAAGATTCATAAAACATTAGCACAAGCCCTCATTAATGTGTAAGACATCTCTCTATTTCAGTTGCTTCATCCATTTTTGACGGATGGTATGTTAGCGAAAAATGTTTTTCGTGTATAGTTGGTTGGTTATAAGCCCAAATAATCTCTTACGAGCGGAAATTATATTGAATAATTTAGGAAATTTTTCTTTGCACCATATTACTTTCGTCGAGGCCTCTAGAGAAAAGTAAAAAATCCTTTTATTTTCGGAGATATATCTCCAAATGCACCATTTCTTCATCTTACTTAAAGGTTAATTCGAAGATGCATCTACGAAGGGGTTTTAGGGTAATGTTCGCCGATATATCTCTGAATTAATTTCTTTTTTTAAATTCAAAAAATTTATTTGGAGATGCATCTCCGAACTAGGTAAATATATTTAAACATCGTGCCAGATTCTCCATCTTCTCCTTCTTCATTTTTAGATATAAATCTACATCTTGAGGGAATTAGTTTTTTTTATCTTGTCCATCCTAGGGAATTTAATTTTTATCTTTAACCACCCTAGGGAGTTTAACTTTTATCTTTATTTTCTGGGTAAACAAAGTAATGTTCTGTGTAAACTATGTAATATTCTGGGTAAACAATGTAACAAGTTTTAAAAAAAAATTATTGACCCCTCGGTTTTTTGTAGAAACTGAGATAAAAGATAAGATAGTTTTGAAAATAATAAAAGTGCGGCTCCTGAGGTTTGAATCCATGTGCATATAACTATATACCTCGGGTTTTGAAAAACCGATGTTTTAAGTTGAGACTTTTGGTGACGATCTTATTTATCTCACTTCTGTTGTTGAGGTACAACGCTTTTTGCGTATGACGTTAGAAGCATTATTTGTAGTAGTTCACATACACGTCATTACTATATATTTTAGAGACCATGTTGCTCCACATGTTTGGGACGAAAATGTATATTTATTAATGGTTCTTATTTTTATTTTTTAACCCAAATTTAATTAGTCTGAGACTGTTATATTATATTTTTAACAGGAACACGTGTGTTTGAAATCTGTTAATCATACCAGAAGTATTCATAGACTTCCTCAACCACAAAAAGAGTGGTTCCTAAGTGGTGTACCAGAGAAGTATTGGAGGGTGGAAGCCATATCTCAGTGGAGTCATGTTGAGGGTTATATAAGTTAGTTTTATTATGTTTCCCACCCTGTCATGATACCAAATGCTACTGGACGTCCACCTAGGCTTGTTCATTAGGAGATCTTGGAGAATGAGTAGACCATGGATGACCATGTCGTTGATGTGTTGACGATCTGTCAAAACATTACACAGATGAAAGGATAAGGCATAAAGTATGTGTTGTTCAAGGGAGGTGGCAGTAACATGATTGCCCTAGCATGTTCCATTCTTATCGAGGAACTAAAATCCTTGGTTTATCGTAAGTTGAGGAGGAGGCGGGGTGTTAGAATTAGACATACTCGGTAGATTATGCATTTGATTGTATTTTAGGATGTTTTGGTATATTTTTCCATATTTTGAGAATAATTTTTGTACTATGAGTGTCTTTCTTTTTAATTAACACATTACTATGTTCTATGATATCCAGTTTTATTAATCTTTGAAACAAATAATGGCAATGTTAATCGAATTAAAATTACTTTGTGAAAGCTCTAAAAATTTGACTAATTTTGGTGAAACTAGTTAGTAAACAAGAATGTTAATATATGTGAAGATCAGTTTGTCACATAAAGAAGTTTTATCTTCAGAAGCAACATGTCGAACAAGATGTCCTATGAAGAGCTATTCGACATCGCGCCTGTGATCAGCTAGACAATTGGATTTAATTGATATATTTCACATGCAGAGTATTCTGGAATATTGTGTAATCCTATATGGCGCACAGTTTGAAGATTGAAGAGATTCAAGCTGAAATCAAGGAGTTAAATTAGTTTCTAGTTATGGATATAAATTAGGGAACTAACGATTGGAGTCCTATGATTTAGAAGATATTTATGCTGCCTCATCTGCAACAAGTCATCATTTTTTTGAAGCCCAAGTCCAGTACATTGAAGATTATAAAAGGAAGACTTAGACTTAGGACTTTATAACTAAACCAGGTGTAACAAACTTAGAAAGAAAAATAAGGGTTTAGGGTTTTGAAAGTCATGTACTTTCTTGAGTTATAAGTCACCCTTTGTATCGATTTGATACAATATGGTAGACATAGTTTTATGTAGATTCAGAAGCCTTTAGGTAACGGATATTGTATTGTTCTTGGATGAAGCTTTGAATAAAATCCAAGTATGGTTAGTCAAGAGTCTTGACTGAACAAGTTGTAATTGATATAGATATCACTAAGGTGATTTAGGAAGTGGGATATCAATTTCTCATATTTAGGATGTTCCTAGGTAGAAGTTGCATTTGGTAGGGATTATGCGAGAAGTTATAAACGAGGGAGTTTAGCTTTGAACTAATACTGTTGATAGAGGACTTTCTTCATGGCTTGGTAGTCCCCAAAGTAGGATTGTGTCCACTAAAATGGGTCATCATATCTGTGTATTTTTATCTTTATGTTTTATTTAGTTTTATTTTTGGTTGATTAACATATCGTATAACATATGTTGGAACATCTATTACGATTTTGAACTGATAAGATTATATCTGTTTGTTGTGTTTTATCCATGCATGATTATGCAAAGATCAATGTCTCAACATGTGTTAGGACATTTGTGATCTGTATGCCAGGATTTCACTTTGGATTGAAAAAACTACAAACTCACTGCAATGTTTGTGCACAAGAAACATGCAGGCAAGAATTCAGAGATGTATCTCTAAATTTTCTCCATAAATATTCGCAAATGCATCTCCGAACTATATTTTGGCAAAAAATTGTGTGGCTGCTTGATTTACTAAGGAAGAAAGGTGACTTCGAATATTAATCTTCGAATTAACCTGAGAAAAATTTGCAGTTGCATCTCCGAACTAAATTTTGGTAAAAAAATAGTATTTGGTGCACTCAGAGACGTATCCCTAAATAAACCCGATGGTGTTTTAGGGTTTTTATAGGTGTGTCCAACTCCATAAGGGTGGGAAAAGAAATTCCCATAATATATTATCATTAGGTCTACATTTGGCTGTCCTAGCCCATGCTTTTGCTGAGCAAAAAGTTCACACTCATTATTTTATGGGGCAGGACAAAGTTTTAGCTATGTTCTTGTTTCTCTTTGTGGTTGATTGTCTTAGTGCCTATGTTAAGAGGGTAGTTTCTTTAGGTCTATTTTTTGGTTTCAAAGTTTGTTCCTTATAGTTGGAGGTTTCTCTTGCGTAGTATGCATATAACACAATTTTTTTGGGGAGGTAATTGTTAATAATATGTGGACTATCAAAGTCATTCTTAGGAGTTTTGAGTTGGCATCATAGTTAAGGTAGATTTCTCAAGAGTTGTATTTTTTGTGTGAATGTAGGTGAATCTTTCAGGGAGGTCGCAGGGTATTTTTTGCATTGTAAAGTTTGTCATTTCCCTTTTAAGTATCTTGGGCTTCCTATGGATGCTAGTCCGAGGCAAGAAGGCACTTGGGAGACCTTGGTTAAGTTGGTATCTAAAAGACTCTCCTCTTGGAAGAATATGTTTGTGACTCTTCTCTTGAACTTGGTTTTGAATGCTATTATAATTTTCTTGTCCTTTATAAAGATATCAATTTCTATTTTAGAGAATTTGGTTGGGTTACAGAGACATTTTCTTTGTGGAGTATACAATGGAGGTTGTAAGGTTGATTAGTTTAAGTGGGAGGATGTGTGTCAACCAAATAAGTTGGAAGGGTTAGAAGTTAAGGATTTGAGGCGGGTTAATTTGGCTCTCCTTAGCAAGTGGTGTTGGCATATCTTAGAAGGAAAGTATGCCTTATGGAAGGATATTGTCTCTGAAAGGCACTACAAGAAAATAAGCCCCCAGCGGGTGGATATTATGACGTGATAAACATGTGGCAAAAATTGAGTGTTGCGACGTGTTTAACACGTCACTATATCTTTTAATTATTAAAAACATAGAACTCATGTTATCATATAGGGGAGTCTGAAAAAATTTCAAAGAAAATATTGTGGCGTGGAAAACACGTCTCAACTTAATATTTTTTTTAAAAAAGACGCCAGGTTTGCATGGAGGGATTTTAAAATTTTTAAAAATTAATTTGTGGCGTGTAAAACTCTTTGAAAACTTCACTTTAAAATTCTAAAAATCGAGAGGAAATGTTGACTGTTGGAATTGATGGTGTTGCACGTTGACTGATTGTGTTGGGGCGTTGCGACGTGAAAATCACTTATCTACCCAACAATTACTTTTCATTTACAACGTGATTCTCACACCGCTGACATGTCTATTTATTTACCCAAAATTTTCCCACACACGCCGTGTTATCAGAATAAAGAGAAAATTTCCCTCAAAACCTTTTTCCTCCTTTTTCCTTTCCACTTATTCATTTTCTCATTTAATATTTTTCATCACCCCATCTTCTGTTCTCACCTTCTTTCATATTCACTCAAAGGTATTATTTTTAATTTTTCTTATTAAATTTTTCATTTTAAATTTTCACGTAGCGCTCCTGCCGCGTGATCTTTTATTTCGCCAATTAATGGTTGTGGCGTAATTTATCTCTTTGTGGTGTGAAATTCATGTGGCTAAAGACAATTTTTTTAATGACATATATTCCCTCGCTCGTAAGTTCCCCTCAAGGGTGTATGATAGGGAACCTTATGAGAGTATCTTCTTGGTGGAGGGATGTTTCTCTTGTTGGCTTTGAGGCTGATGAGCCATTAGACCGGTTTGCTTCATCTCTCCGTAAGCAAGTCGGGAATGGTGTGAATATTCGGTTTTGGCATGACGAGTGGGTTGGGGATAACCAGATATTTGTGTATTTTTAGTATTTTTTTATCATTTATGAGCTAAAGTCGCTTAAGGTGGGAAAACTGAGTTGTTGGGAAATCGGTACATGGTTTGGAATTTCATGCGGAGGAGTAGTTTGCGTGATTGGGAGGAATTTCACTAGGCACTCTGCTTAGTTCCATTGAAGGGTTGGTGAAGTGGTATAAGGATGATGCTTAGGTTTGGACTCAAGAGTCCAAAGGTAGCTTCTCGGATCATTCGGTGTATGATCTTCTTTCCTCCTTCATGTTGAGAGAATAGTGTAGATCTGACCAAGTATTCCAGGGGTTAGCTATGTGAGTAAAATATCCTCTCTGATATGTTTTGAATGATATCAAAATTAGGTAATATGTAATATTTGTATATTGGAACTTATCTCTCTATGTCTAGGTTGCACTTTCGTCCTAGGACACTTAGGAAACAAGTCAATAGCATTTGGACATGTTAAAAACTTCAAAAATATACATTTTTATGAAAAATCATGTTTGGAGTCGACTCCCATTGAAAGAAATTTAAAAAGAAAACTCTCTGGTCTATAGGAGTCAACTCCCAAGATGTTGGAGTCGGTTCACAACATGATGGAGTCGACTCCCTCGATCGTGGGTTAACTCCCACTGAAAGGTATTTCTGTTTTTCTATTTCTATCAAGAAGGAGTCAACTCCGACACATTTGGAGATGATACATAACACGAAGAAGTCGACTCTCTGTGTAGTGTCTTAACTCCTATTAAAGTTTAAAAAAAATCATTTTTGTCTAATTAGAGTTGACTCTCATGCACTATGGGTCGACTCCCTTTCCCTTAGAAGACGACTCCTACTTCAAATGAGTTGACTCCCACTGTTCAAAATGTTCAATTTTGTAATTTTGCAACCCTATTTTTTTGGTTTCATTCTTTCATACACACACACACATAATTCATTCATGCATCATTTCTCATCTTTGAAGCCACAAATATACACAGAATTATTTGTCATCTTCATTCTCTCATTACATACATACAACAACTACACATAATCACTTTTGTTGTGTGATCTTGAGATAGTTTGATAAGGTCAAATTAGGATTAGGTGTAATCAATTGGTTTGTAAATTTTGTGTGGGTTTCAAGATAAATTCGTTTGGGAATTTCTTCCAAGAACAAGGATTGATTTGGAAGTTTTGCATAAGATTGCGCTATTTGGATTCAGACGAGTGAAAGCTTCGAAGAATGGGGGTTTCTGTCGAAAGAGTAACGGTAACCGGAGGATCACTTTGTTAATCTTGGGTCACGATACATTCGCAATTTGGATTCAACTGAGCGAAGGCTTTGAAGAATGGGTGTTCTATCAAGAGCAGCGATAATCGAAGGATTAAATTATAAGTATCAGGTTACTTGATTGAGCTAAAGATCAAAGGGAGAGAAGAAGTTATGATCAACATCAACCATATGGTTTAAAGGGTTGGATTGCTACTTGTTCTATTGTAAACATCAACATGAACCATAGCGAGGCCGATCGCGAATTGTCTAAACAAATCCTTCTCTCTCTCTCTCACTATCTTTCTTTTATGTTTACTTGCAAATTCTGAAAACATTGATTGTGCAATATATACATTAAGATAATCTTTTCATTTAATAATTCAAACTATTTTATTGAGTTGATTACAATCTATGTGATTATAATTGGATTTACACATCAACAAAATCATAAAAAAATCTGTTATGAATCGATTGCACACCAAGTGTTCGACAAATTGCTTTATTCAATTTTGCTTGATATTTCATTGGAAATAGATTACTATTGTGTGATTTAATTAAACGTTTTATATGAAAAATATTTTGATTGGTCTTTCTCATCTTACGTATTCGTTCTATCGGTTTATCGCATATCTAATTTTTTGATAAGAGGTTCGAATAGACGATTATCGATCCCAATTTATTTATGCGTGCCATAGTTAAACCTTTTAAAACCATAATTTTAATAAAAAATTTCATTTGCAATCTATTCACACTCTCCCTCTGAATCGTAGTCCATCGTCTAACAAGCTAGTTGTTGGAACATTTGGTCGTCTTTCAAAGTCGTTGTCTTATCTTGGCTTCTTTTGCAAGATAGGTTCGCCACCAGGCTCAACCTGAGCAAGCATCACATTATCTTAGTTGCTAGTGAGGTGGATTGTGTTGTGTTAGGGGCAGGTTGTTCGTTTAGTGCAATAGTGTATCGTTGGTGTGGTATATGTATCTTGAGTGGGTGGGAAGGTTGTCACCTATCCCACAATCAGTCTTTCAGGCTAATAGGGTGTTTGGGGGGGGGGGGGGGGTTAGGTAAAGGTAAACAAGAGTTAATAGGCTTAGTCGCGATTTGCCATAGTGGTTTGTACTATCTGGAGTATGCATAATAATCATTTTTTTGTAGGGAAAAATTATGGTTAATCACTGAGTGACCTCTGTAATTTGTTTATCTTGGAAGTAGGTTCACTCTCGTTTTCCTATATTAGCCCTTGCTCTTCGAGAGTAGGATCAAGATCCACTCTTGAGTTTGGACATATAGTGGTGTGTTGCTTTGTTGGTTGCCTCTATGGTTCTGTTGGTGCACTCCTTGTCTCCTCCTGGTCGATTCTTCTGAGTGGCTCGTTGGGCTTTTTAAGTGTTTTAGAATTTTTGTTTTATTGGGTTTTGTTGGTTTTTTCTTTGCCTGAGAGGTTTTTTGTGTTGCTTGGTTAGGGTGTTTTGTAGTTTTCTTTTAGTTCTCCTTGTTTCATTTTAACTATAAAAAATTCAAAGATTATAATTTATGTTAAGTACAAAAATATGAAAAATAATCTTAATATGGAGAATAATTATAATAAGTTGATGAAAGAAATAGAGAAAAATCACACAAAAGAGAAGTGGTAACACGAAAGAAAATAACTAATTTTGAAATAGTAAAATAAAATTGAGAATATTTTAATAATTACACTAATTTCTTAAATATCAAAATCCATATTCCCTCACCTCTTCTTCAAAACTCTCAATGTGGAGGGATGCAAAATATGTGTTTCGAAATAGTTTTGTTTCCATACCTTCCCCAAACATATCATCTCATCTCATTAGAAATATCATCTCATCTCCGCTTTCATCCATTTACCTTGAATCAGACACACTCTTAATGGATAAAGGAAATAGAACAGAAATTGGAAGCTGAATTACTCGATACTTTATTCAAAAGACTAATTTAGACCTATCCTTTAGCTTTAACCGTAAACCCAACAGTGGATGACAAGAAAAAAAGATAGACTCTAATATTATTAAATTTATATACACATTTAAAACTTCTTTTTAAAACTAACATGTGAAGTAAAAAATGTCATTATTTACAAACTCTTTTCAAATCTTATCTATTTTAAATGTGGAGTTTGGTTTTTTCCTTTCTTCGTTGATATTTGTGGGGATTATAATGATATTAAAATGATAATGGGGGAGGATGGTTAATTAAATATTAAGTTAACAATGTCACAAAACAAATGTATGTGATAACAAATTTACATAAGAGCAAATTCAGTAATAGTTTGAAATTTCATGGATGATTTGGAAATATTGATAATATAAGGAACCTGTTGATAGAGTTCTAAAGAGACCAACTTCATTATTTACAGGTAACATCATTTTTATTTAAAACTTAGTTTAAACCTTATAACAAATATAGGAACACAGATATTCTCATATGCGAAATATAAGACAAACAAATCATAATCAATAAACAAAATGAAAAAGTTTAACTAACTTCTAGCACTTGATTGACACTTGAATATGTTTCAAGCAATGGTAACCTGAATAGTTTTTCTAGGGTTCTTAGGAGGAGGCAATTTCTGAAGAGTAACACTGAGTACTCCATCTTGACACACAGCAGAAACATCATCAGTATTTGCATTCTTAGGAAGAACAAATCTGCGCATGAACTTCCCAACCTTTCGCTCCGTCCTCAAATACTCGACACCTTCTTCTCTCTTCCTCTCTCCGCTAATCACAAGGTAATCATCCTCTTCAAGGTCAACCTTTATCTCACCACCAGATTTCATTCCCGGCATATCCATCTCGTACACGTATGAATCTGCATAAACCTTCACGTCTACGGGCTTCGCAGCACTCATATCCACGTTGTCAGAACGAATCATTATTGGTGGTTGTTGCTCAATAACGGGGGTTTTACCGTTAGGGTTTCCGTTTCCTTGAGATTTAGGTTTCTTCATGTCCTTGTTCATCTTCTCGGTAGAACTCTCCTCCTCCGATGAATAAAAGTCTTGCTCCCTCTTCATTGCTATCAATTTTAGGGTTTTGAAAATAGAGTTAAACAAATTATAGGGATGTGTTGGAAATCCACCAATACTCTATGATGAATTTCGACCACCACTGATGATTAGTTATGAAACAAACTAAGAAAAGACAATAGAATTATTTCTGCAGAGTTTCTCTCTGCCCACAAACTGTGGAAACTTTATTAATTCACTTTGCAACTGCAAAATACTGTGAATGAGTTCAATGACTTGAATACAAAAATAAGGGTTACTCCCTCTTATTTATAGATTTAGGTCAGCTTGCTCCCTAAGCTAAACCCAAGCCTAAAATATCTCTTTACTAAATCAAATCTAATCTAGATTTAAATTCAAATCTATTTAAATCTAAACAAATCAAATCTTCTTTTGACACATATGAATTACAATTTAACACACCACCTAATTCATTGTGTCTAAACTGTCTATGTTCATCATGGCTCTTAGCTTTCTGAATACTTCGACTTGCACTCCCTTCGTCATGATGTCTCCTGTACACCTTTCTTTCTTCGTCATGTTTCACAAACCCAACTGGTTGTTTAACATAGACTTCTTCATCTAAGGGTCCATTTAGGAATGCACACTTCACGTCCATATGACATATGTGCCAACTGTTGATTTCTGCTAGACCAACAACCAGCCTGATTGTTTCGATCCTAGCAACAGGTGCAAAAACTTCGTCGAAGTCTATTCCTTCTTTTTGTAGAAATCCTTTCGCCACAAGTCTTGCTTTGTGTCGAGTTACTTCACCTTTCGAGTTCGTCTTCACTTTGTATACCCACTTGACATCAATTACCTTCTTGCCTTGAGGCAATTCGACAAGTGACCAAGTGTTGTTGTCTTCGATAGACTTTACTTCTTCGTTCATTGCTTTCACCCACTTCGAATCCTTTAATGCTTCAGCTGCATTAACAGGTTCGACATCTGCATAGAAAGCATAATGTACCAGCTCACCTTCATTATCTATTACATCATCTGATGTAATCACACAATCTTGCAATCTTGCAGGCATGCGTCTTGTTCTTTGAGGTCTGCTTGTACTGGGTATATCTGCTGGCTCCTCTTGTCGAACTTGAGTTTCTGGCTCTTCGAATAAGATTCCCACTGAATCTTTCTTGACATTTGTAGTCCAATCCCATTCTTTGAACTCATCTATGATCACGTCCCTGCTGATCACAATCTTCTTGTTCTCTGGATCGAACAACTTGTAGCCTCCTATCGAATGATATCCAACTAGGATCATTTGACTTGACTTGTCATCAAGTTTCTTTCTCAACTGATCTGGCACATGTCTATGTGCAATAGATCCAAATACTTTCAGATGACTCAAGCTAGGCTTCACACCAGACCAACATTCTTCTGGAGTAATTCCTTCTAGCTTCTTTGTAGGACTTCTGTTCAAAATGTATGTTGCAGTCGAAACAGCTTCACCCCAGAACTCTTTGGGTAAATTCTTGCCTTTCAACATACTTCTCACCATATTCATGATGGTTCGATTTTTCCTTTCTGCAATTCCATTTTGCTGTGGAGTATAGGGTGGCACCACCTCATGCATAATCCCTTCTTTTTCACATAATCTGTCGAAGTCTTTCGACACATATTCTTCTCCACCACCAGTTCTCAAAACTTTGAGTTTTCGACCACTTTGTCTTTCGACTATGGACTTGAACTTGGTGAATACTTCGAACACTTCACTTTTCCTTTTGATCAGATAAGTCCATAGCTTTCGACTGAAATCATCTATGAATGTAACAAAGTATTTGTTACCTCCCATCGAATCCACCTAAATTGGTCCACATACATCAGAGTATATGATTTCGAGATTAGCCTTCGATCTGCTTCCTGCATCCTTGCTGAAGCTGTTCTTGTGTTGCTTCGCCTGCACACATTCTTCACATACTTCGTTTGGAATGTCAATTTCCGGCAATCCTGAAACCATATTTCTTCTCTTCAAATTTCCGATGTCTCTGAAGTTGAGATGACCAAGTCTATAATGCCATATCCATTCATCTCTGCTAGCTGCAGTCGAAAGGCACTTATGCTCCATCACATTTAGTTCAATCTTGAAGGTTCGATTCTGAGACATAGGAGCCTTCAAGATTAATCTCCCATTTGCATCAACGACTCTCATCAACTTATCTTCGATTGACACTTTATAATTCTTTTCGACCAACTGCCCTATACTGAGCAAATTGCTCTTCATGCCTGGTATGTACAATACATTCGAAATTACTGACTTCTTGCCATCTTTCCTCATGATCATAACATCACCAATACCTTCAGCTGCTAGGGTGTTGTCATTTGCAAATTTTACCAAATTTTTCGTTGAGGGTTTTATATTGACGAACCAGTCTTTCTTTCCAAACATATGTGATGAACATCCTGAATCCAAGTACCATTGGTCCTTGAATCTATCTTCATCTCTTGTTGTGACCATTAGCATCATCTCTTCTTCTTCTTCATGTTTTGTAAGCTTTGCATCACTTTCTTGATTCTTTCGTTTTTCTGGACAATCACTTGAATAGTGACCATACTTCTGACAATCGTAACATTGAATGTGACTTTTATCAGGTTTTCGACCACCACCTCTTCCTCTGTTTGCAGCACCACCTCTTTGGTTGCCGTGGTGTGGTCTTCTTTGATTCGACACGTCTCCTTCGATTTGGTTTCCTCTACCATTCGATTTGTTGTAGCCACCTCTACTTCTGTCGAAATACTTTCCTTTGCCTTTGGTCTCTTTTGCTGAATGTGCCTGTAAGGCCACATCACTCTTCGATTTTCCTGCAGCTCTTTCATTCATTCTTTGTTCATGAGATTCGAGCGTCCCTTGAAGCTCTTCCTTTGTCAATTTCGACAAGTCTTTCCCCTCTTCGATCGCCACCACTATGTGGTCGAACTTAGGAGCTAAGGATCTCAAGATCTTTGAAACAACAACTCTTGTTGTTAATGTTTCTCCACATGTCTTGATTTGATTCACTAGTTTTGTAACTCTAGTGAAGAAATCATATATGTTTTCACTGTCTTCCATCTGAAGCAGTTCATAGGTCCTTTTGTGAGTTTGTAACCTCACTTCTTTCACCTTCTCAGCGCCTCCAAAAGACTTCTCAAGGATCTCCCAAGCTTCTTTTGCAGATTCTGAATCACCAATCTTCTCGAAATTGTCTGGGCTGACACATTGATGAATTATAAACAATGCTTTATAACTCTGCTTCTCAGATTCTGTATATTTCTTCTTTTCTTCTTCTGAAGCGTTTTCGCCAAGCGCTTCGACTCCATCTTTTACAAGGTCCCAAAGGCCTTGACACCTTAATAGGACTTTCATCTGCTTGCACCAATTCTCATAGTTGTCGACTTTCAGAATTGGCAGCGTTGCTGGATAGTTTGCATTCCCATAACTTGTCATCGTGAATTCTTCAATCGTTCTTGATTGACACTTCCCTTGAATCGAAACACAAGCTCTTGATACCAGATGTTGGAAATCCACCAATACTCTATGATGAATTTCGACCACCACTGATGATTAGTTATGAAACAAACTAAGAAAAGACAATAGAATTATTTCTGCAGAGTTTCTCTCCGCCCACAAACTGTGGAAACTTTATTAATTCACTTTGCAACTGCAAAATACTGTGAATGAGTTCAATGACTTGAATACAAAAATAAGGGTTACTCCCTCTTATTTATAGATTTAGGTTAGCTTGCTCCCTAAGCTAAACCCAAGCCCAAAATATCTCTTTACTAAATCAAATCTAATCTAGATTTAAATTCAAATCTATTTAAATCTAAACAAATCAAATCTTCTTTTGACACATATGAATTACAATTTAACAGGATGAACACTACGACAACAAGTTGATTAGACTAGACAAAGGTTTTAAGAGGCGCGCGGCAGAAAATGAATCGCTTTTCAGAAATTTTATTTTTAAATTACTTTTTTTTTATGATCTACGACATGTTAGTCAATGAAATGAAATATTATTAAAGATTCTAGTAATATCAGATCCAAAGAGAAAACTTTGTAGGTTGTGACACAATGATCTTAAAACACAAAAAGTGTAGAGACACGTAATTAATACTTGTTGGCTTGTGGTTCTTCCTCAATAAGGTAGTCCTAATACCTTAAACATTCTTCAAGTATTATTAAATTGATTAAGGTTTGATTAAGAACAAGATTTTTGAAAATGCATGAACCTAAGTCCAAGTTTATTTATGAAAGCGGTTCAACTTTAAAAAAACAAAAGTGTTTTGAAAAGAAGGGAGAAGATTTTGAAATTATAAGAAGATAAAAGGAGACCAAGGGACTATCCTATATACATAAAGTAAAAGTTAAGGAATATAACGGTCTAACCAACAAGAAGTCAACATTTGACATAAAGAAGTCAATGTAGAATTCTCATCCTTTGGATTGAAAACCGAGTAAGCATAATAAAATCAAACCTCAGATGAAATAACCTCAGATGAATTTGCGCCTCAGATAAAAATAAGCCTCAGATGAACTTGCGCCTCAGATAAAAAATAAGAATCAGACAAAGTCTTCACAAAATTGGGCAGAGTAACCACTGTATACAGAGGAATTCTCAATCACAGATAAAGCATGGAAATCAGAATAACCTGCATACAGAGAAAATTCAGCCCAATTTCTTGGAGTAAACTCCAAGGACTTCAGACAGCATAACAGGGTACCAAGGTCTCCAAGTATTAAAGTTCGAGAAATCCACAATTCCAACACGCCAAGGAGAATAACCAATAGTCCATGATGGGTCTTAAGTCTCTTATTAACAAATTAAACACCAAAATAAAGGTCCAAATGGACAAAGGAAAAAGTGCGTAAACATGAACATACGTCTAAGTGGACAAAGAGAAAAATGTGGAATGATAAACATGTATATGAAATGTAAATGCCAAAAGCAAATGACATAAAGTAAATGTGACAAATAAAGTGCGGAAATTAAAGTCGCATAAAGTGAATATTAATGTTAGAGTTAGTTTCAAAATTCGGGATCAATGTAGCCCTATGTTAAGCAATCGCAGACAGACTTATGTAGAAGTCGATACTATACGAGGCCGATCAATAATAATCTATGTACCGTACATGATAGAGATATGGAGAAACCATACTCCTAAAACATGTAACACAAGTAAAAACAGTGGTGATCAAGACCTAGGTCGTGGAAGATAGTTTTTTCCAACCATCCATAAGCTTGAACTCAAAGTTCAAATGTCTTGTCCAAATTGATCAAAAGAAACAATAACAGAAAGAAAGATGAAGAAAAGATGAATTTCTATCATAAATGGTCAATGATGATTGAAGATTGAACTTAGGTCAAAGTTGATGAAGACTTGTTAGAGGATTGGTAAGATCAAAGCCTCCTAACAACAAGTTTTAAAGTTTTTGAACCAAAATCCAATAATCAATTATCCTTGGACTTTCAAACATAAAGTTTGTGCCACTAATGATTACTTAAAGGAAAAGAAAGAGATGAAATCCATAATAAATTATCAATGATGATTGAAGATTGAGCTTAGGTCAAAGTTGATGAAGACTTGTTAGAGGATTGATAAGATCAAAGCCTCCTAACAACAAGTTTCAATGTTTTTGAACCAAAGTTCAATAATCAATCATACTTGGACAATTTCAAGCATAAAACTTGGGTCACTAATGATCACTTAAAAGGAAAAGAAGTAGATGAAGAAGAAGTCAAATAAATAACCCAAAAATCCAGAATTAAATATATCATATATACAAGTAATTGAAATTAAAATTGATATTTAATTGATTAAATGGATGAAATACCATAAGTGATACATAAACATCAACAAAAAATCCAATAAAATCAATAGAAGTCATAAATAAATATTAAAGTATTCACATATTATTTCAGATTTTTTTAATGTAAAAAATTATTTTTAAATTAATTAAAATCAGCCAAATAAGTGAAAAATGTTTATAAAAGTAAAAATCAAAATTAAATTCTGAAAAAAAAATTACACTAAGTCAGAAATGACGAATTTTTGGAATTTTCCCCCATAATTTTCGGACAAAAAATGAATTTTTGTGAGTTTTGGAAGTTTAAAACGAATAAAAATTAAAGTAGTAAAATAAATTAAAACAGAAATAATGTCAGCCTTTAAATCTGGTCAACTCAGGTGAAGTAGTAGCATCAAGAGGTCCATATTTGAACTCGAACTTGCAAATGTTGACTTTTGGTCAAACAACTTCGAATCAACTCGCGAACTTGATTGTTCTCCACAACCCAAGGCACTCTTAAACACATATGAACTTGAGATAACGAAATTATGATTAAACCATGTTTACACTTGTCAGAACTTGAGATTACTCGTCGAAGAAGGTATGGAAATAAACATATGAACCTATCTCTAAGAATCTTGAGAATTAAGCAAACAAAGTCGCCTTAACCAAGCTGACTGAAGCTTCAACATAGAGTGACCTAAGATTATAGATCACAAGTCTGAAAAATAGGCCTTTGAGAATCTGTATTTGGCCTGAACAAACCATAATCCTAATTGGAAAACCATCACTTAAATCTCTCGATCGGAAACCTTGTATTCTAAAAGAAACAAAACATATTTTTGGATTTTGGTTAGAGGTCAGTAAAACATAAAATACATATATACAAGATACACAAACAGAGTGCTCGGTGATCCCTCAAGAGTAAACTTAAAGGTAAGAGACAGTAGAAATGATAACCAACCCTAATGTACGATCTTAATGTGTTGCAATGATATGGGATAGTAGAGGATCTTAGGGGCAAAAATTGGGGTATAACAGCTTCCCTTATTTAAGTGTCTTTTATCCGGAGATACGAAGGTTAAAATCTTCGTCTCGACATGATTGAAGATACTTAAATACATAACAAACCATATTTTTGGCCCTAAGATGCCATGCAATGCTTATGATTACGAATGTAAAAAGACGAACTCTACAAGTGAAATAAGACACTACCGGGGAAGCAAAAATAATAGAGACAGACTAAGGAAGAGAGTTCAACTTGGACGATGAATCACTGGGAAACCACACGACTTTGGGGATAACTATGAATAGGCAAAGCCAACATCACAATTAAAGAAACAAAATGCAAAGTAAGAATTTAATGGAGAAAATCTTTACAGTGCAAGATACAAGCCAATAAGGAGGTAATCTTCAAGAAAGGATTACCAACTCTACTGGGGAAAGATAGAAAAAATAGAACAATACCGACTCACAGATGACGGTAAAATACCAACTCATGGTTGAAGGTAGAAAAAAAACCAATATAATACCAACTCACAAATGATGGTAAACTACCAATTCTGGGTTAAAGGTAGAGAATCAAAATAATACCGACTCAGAGATGACGGTAGACTACTAACTCAGGGTTGAAGGTAAGAAAGCAAGATAATATCGACTCAGGGATGATGATAGACTACCAACTCAAGTTTGAAGGCAGGAAAGCAAGATAATATCGACTCAGGGTTGAAGGTAAACTACCAAGTCAGGATTGAAGGTAAAAAATCATAATATATCGACTCAGAGATGACGGTAAAATACCAACTCAAGGTTGAAGGTAGAAAATCAGAATGTACCGACTCAGAGATGACGGTAAACTACCAATTCAGGGTTAAAGGTAGAAAATAGGTAATACCGACTCAGGGATGACGGTAAACTACCAATTCAGGGTTAAAGGTAGAAAATAGATAATATCGACTCAAAGATGATGGTAAGCTACCAACTCAGGGTTAAAGGTAGAATATGTATTAAAATTAACAAGTTTCCCAAAAATTCTGGCGTTCCACCTAGAACGGGTCGTAACTTCTTCTTTAACCAAGGCATTCCACTTGGAAAGGGTAACAAACTTTACCAACTTCTAAATTTTGCCGAGAACGGTAACAATTTCTTCTTTGACTAATATATCACTTGGAAAGCGTGATAATCTGTTGTAAGGATCTCTCAACTAACTGTCTCTATCACATTGAAGAGACCAACCATCCATCAGAGTAAAACTTTGATACAATCTTCTTTGGGAACTAATAGACTGCTCAAAAGAGACTGCCATCTGATGGAGGAAAACAGATAACAGACTTACTGGGGAAATACAGGTTGCTCAAATATAGAGACCGTCGATTGCTGTAAGAAATAGTTTTGCAATAACACTGCTGGAAAATGAATTTTGACTTCCTGGGGAAATACCAACACATTCCTTTTGAGGAGATAAAGTTATTACGTGCAAAATAAATGCAGATTCTCAATCTAGGTTTCACAGTTTAGAGAGATCAAAATAACATTGTTGCTAGGGACCAAAATTCAAACCAGAGGTAAACCAAAGTGAAACAGTCAACCAAAACACCACCCAATAAGGAATAAACAAATAGGGATCAATTTCCATCTAGGTAATGAGTTGGGTAGGAAGGCTAAAGCAAAATTCCCCCACGAGGGATAACTCAGTGGGGAAATTGAAAGTATATATACTTTCTGCTTAAGGTTGACATTCTATTGGAGAGAGAAAAGACAAACTCTACAAGGATAATAAAATATCAACAGAAACATCAATGAATGTATAAATGAATGATGTCATGTACATGCTGACAAAACAGACGTACAACACTGGTGATAACAAGACAAAACAAACTTGGGTAAAGACAGCATTATGATAAATCACATCCAAGATGGAAATCCCATAAGAGAGTAAGCAACCAACTGAGGAAACAACATCCTACTTCAATACTTAACTTCTTTAGGAAAGGAAATGTTGCTTGAAAATAAATAAATCACAATCCTATAACAATATTCCACAAAGTTGCAAGGATACAACAACCTCCTCTAAGCTTCACTAGAAGATAACAAATGGACTCTTCTAGGGAATATGATACCACATATGATGGGAAGAAAGCATAAGTCTTCTCCAATAACGAGAATAGTGGTTGCACAAATTCCGTCGGGGAAGATCAAAGAAACTTCACGGGGATAACAAACTCAAAGGGAAACATCACCCTTAGTTTATATGAGAAACTAAGAAGTTAACATTATAGTAAGTGTTGTAACCCAAAATTTTCCCTCTCATTTCACCAACATTTTCTCATCACAAGACTCTTGGAACTCAAGATCAAACTAGGGTTTGCTCTGCTCAAGACACCTCCTTGCATTATTGACCTAAATTAGGGTTTGGGTTTGCACATGGATGTTTTGACCCACAATGCCCAAAATTATTTTCATACTTCATGTTGGAATCACAAGTTTGTCCATACCAAGTTTCAAGCCTTGAATCAAATTTTTGCCCAGTCAATTGGACAGTTGACCTAGAAATCAGCTGTATTGGGAAAAAGTCAACTATGACCAATTGACAGTCAAATCTCATGAATTTTGACCCACATCAACATTATGAACTCATATGAACCATTTGATCAAGTTTGGATCACAATTCCACAAGAAATTTGATCAGAACACCAAAAGGGCAAAATGGTCATTTTTAGGGTTTTGGCTGCACAAAGGCAATTTTTGAATGTTTGACCTAGCCAATGGCAAATCAAGCTCAACCATGGACACAAGGACTCAATGAAATTGTCTTGACCCATTCAACAAGTTCAAAAGATCTCAAATGCATAAGATTGACAAATGAATTTTTCCGTCAACTGATCAAAATTTGACTGTACACTGAAAAGTCAAACTTTGACTTTTTGGTCAAAATCAAGTGCCAAGGGTCATTTTTCATAAAGACATGTCAAATTATGAAACTTGTTCATCAAGAAACCCAAAATTGCAAATTAGGGTTTAAAATGGAAAAATTTCATAACTTAGAAATTTTCTAAGTTATAAAATTTTCTTATTTTTTTCCTAAATTTGTCCCATTTTTTCACCAAGATGAAAATGGATTCAAACAAAACTTATAACATGAAAGTTGTAGTACATCACAAAGTCTACAACTTTTATTCACAAAGTTTGCTCAAAAGAAGCTTGGATCTCAAGTTATGATTTTTGGAACAAGGGTACCTAAAACTTTTAACTTAGAGAAATTTTGTCCTAGTTTAGGCAGGATTTTGACCCATCTTCTTGGCCATTTTTCACATAGTTCCACTTGGAGTTTCAAGTTGCATTTCAAAGATGTATTATATTACATGTTTCAATATTTCCAAATTGTCCAAGAACTCCTCAAACACATTTGTGGTTAGGGAGAATCGAATGCTTGAAGTTGGCAAAAATTCACTTTGTAACCATGGCCAATACATGTTCATACCACTTGCCAAATCTGACCAAGCTAGCTTAGTTCACAATTACATGCCTCTAAACCAATTTGTACTCAATAATTAAATGCAAATCCATTGGTCTAAGGTTTTGTTTTGGACATTAGAGGATTATACACTAGATTAATCCTTAAATAGAAAAAGCAACCTTGCCATTTTTGTTTGAATTTTGCTTTATGTCAAAACAGCATCCTAGAGCCTTGAACAAGATCTTATGCTGCAAACCAAATCCACAAACTTGGGGCCAAGCTTACACAATGTGTGCAGAGTTAGAGCTAGCCTGTACAAGCCTGCTCTTTGTCACTTCTCGTTTTGCTTCATAACCAAGCAACTTGTCAAAAATAAGAGATCTCACATATATGATAAAACCAACTCAAGCAAAGTTATCAAACAAGTTTCATACACTCTTGCAAGTCATAATCATGAGCCTTTCACTCCTAAAGCATCCTCATACTCCAAAACCGCTTTTTCTTGCAAAACATGGCCAGTTCTGCAAATCACAAGCCACCATCAAATTCCCTCGTGCGTTTTGTCCAAACCTACTTCAAACACATTCCAATCAACATACCTGAGCTATCCATACCATTCACAAGTTGCTGTAACTCCATTAACACACATTGCCATTTTTGTTTGGAAGCTTTGCAGGTTGAGTTCTGTAGCACGATTCAGGCCACTTCAAAACAAACTAAGCATTGGGAAAAGTTCAGTGGACATCAGCCAAGCTCAAAAGAACCTCAAGCACCATTGAAAGTTGATACATTGTCCAGCTTGAACTCAACTGAAACAGGTATTTTATGAACTTCTATCTCTCTATTTATGAATAGTTAGACTTAGGTTTGTGAATGAAAGATGTTGTATTCATAGCCCTGAAACCATACATGTGCTTAGTTTTCATTTATATTAATCGTGCTAGGAGAATTTCATCCATGAACTTTCTGAAAAAACTAGGTTAGAAATTAGGGCCAGAGAAATTCTCTCTGGTCTTTGAGAGTTAACTTAAGTTTTTTAAATGGTTAGATTCGTTGTTTGATGCTCTACAAGTTTCATGTTTTGAGTTTTGTCAAAAAAGCACTGAATCAGGAGATACAGGTTTGAACTAAGCTAGGCGCGCGTTTCTGTTGGACAGAGGAAGAAGATGAAGTAGTTGAGCTGGGCCTGGCTACTTCCTGCTTTTCACACACCATTTTTCAGTTTCACACCCCCCTGGCCCATTTCTTGTATATTTATCATTTTTGCATTTTTATTTTATTTTTGACTTTGATATTTTATTTTCAAATATAAAAAATGCCTAAAAAATATTTTCATAAGTTTTTATATTTATTTGGCATTTATTTTAATTTTTTTCCTAACATTAAAATGTTTAAATACTTATATTATTTTTGTTTAAACTTAAAAATAATGTAAAAAATACTTTTATTTTCATTTATTATTTTTATTCACATTTGAAAATATTTTCTTAAATATATACATTTCTGTAAATAATTTATTTTATTTTTCAAATATTTAACATATTTAACATATTTCTTAAATATATACTATGTTTATTAAATAATTAGAATTAAAAACACAAAAATAAATACATTTTTATTTTTATTATTACTTTATACTAAAGAACATTTTTTTTATAATATATTCTTATTTTTTGTGCATATTAATATATTTTGTAATAAATAATACATTTTTATTTTCCTTAAAGAAAATTAGGGTTTACCCCTTTTATTAAGTAAAATCAATCTTTTTATTTTTATTATTTACACCCTTTTTGTTCACATTAAAAAAATACTTTTGCACACATAAACAAACAAAAAATCTTTTTTACATAATGCATTTTTATTTAATATTTATTTATTGTATTTATTTAAATATTGTACATTTAAATATTATACCTTGCAAATTCAATTTGGTTGTAATAGTTTAGGGTTTAATTTCTTGCAAAATAATCCCCAATTCAAATTTGTACCCCCTCCCTATATCATGTTGTAATAGTGTAGAATTTAAATTCTCGCACCTTTAAATGCTTTCAATTACGCCATGATTAGACTTAGGGTTTGTATGCAAAATCAAAACCAACAAATAATTTGACCTAATCAAACACAAAAATGCATGAAAATCAAACACAATGCACACTTACACCCCTAGAGTTACAATCCACTTGTTGCCTTCAAAAAATGGGCCATAGTATGCATGTCAAGTACTTTGGCAAAACAAAAACAAAAACAAAAGATCATAGTCCCTCGATGACGCTATCTGAGTTTCCTAACCAAAATGATCAAGTCCCTCAAGAAAATTGCCAAAAATACTTGACACAATTGCTATCATGGTCTATACGATGACCCGCGCCTGTCCCGTTTAACATCCTAACACAAGGTTGTTCACCAAACACAATGGTGAAACAACACTGTTAAAAGGGTTAAAAACATAAGAAAGATCTTTGAGTAAAATAGGGTAGACAAGTCTTAGTTACTTGATCAAAAGCTTGCAAAACATCCTTGCTATCTTCAAAACACACTTCACTACACAATTTCAAAACCCTACTTTCAAACATTGAAAACTTTCAAAAGACAAAAACACCTTTGTATACATTCAAACAAGAATCATTACAAAGGTGGCCACAACGATGGCCTCTTTTCAAAACATCTTTCAAAACCACACACAAAGCACCATTTCAAACAATTGAAGAACACCATTTCAAACAATTGTAAAGCAAAGCAAGTGATCTAAGCAAGTAACTAAGAGCCCATGGATAACCATGGATAGAAAGGGTGCTAATACCTTACCTTTCTATAATCTACTCCCCGAACCCAAGAAAACATCTCAAAGGTATTTCCTGTGCTTTTTGACCTTTCCTTAGGATAAAATAAAAAGTCGGTGGCGACTCTTGCTAAACCGAAACATTTGCGAACACAAACGCAAAATCCCAAGTCAGTTCTCCCACTGTATCACAGAACTGGAGACTCTGCTGGGGAAAACTTTAAAAGTGGAGTAACCTTAGGGCTTAGATCACCCTTTGCATGATTATATTGTTTGCTTTGATTGCTTTACATTTGGTTCTCTTGTTTGGGCTTGAAATCCTCCACCCGAATTTGGGAAATATTCATAGGTAAATAGCAATACGTTGTGGAAACTGTGCGGGGTATACCGACATGGTTGAAGCAATAGCTATATTAGTGCGACATATTTGTGAGTACCGGTAGCCTTTGAGTCAATCAAAGAGAATACGGGGCCGCTGAGTGATGTCATAAAGCACTAATGAACTCTTAGAACCTTACTTGACCATCTTGGCCTTTTTTAGGGGTAGTGAGATGACCGACTTTGGTGCAGTCCAAAGTTGGTAGATACTCGATACTACACTCATTGAGGGTTGTTTTCTTGGAATATTTTGGTCGCTAGTTAAATGGCTAAACCAAAACAATGAACATAGAAAACAATCCAGTGATATTGAGCTCCTTAGAACCCGGTTACTATTTATAGGACAGGTTTGAGCCAACTAAACTCAAGAGGGTATTTACCTATGAAACCTCATGCAAGCCTGAAACTAGGGTTTTGTGTGACTTGTTTGTACATTTTCTTGTGCATACATCATGAACATCATGAAGCATCATATGCATCCACTAACCATTTCAAGGGTTTGGATCTTCATCTTTGTTCTTGTTTTGTAGGTCATGGAATCTCTTCGCAGGAAAACAATTCAAGTCAACCTTGTGAGAATCCCTCCTCAACTCAAGGAACTCACTTCCAGGATTCCAGAGAATTCTCTCTTCAGTGAAAGACATGGTAGACTTCTCAACTTGGTCAACTCCAATATTGAAGAAGATATGGTGAAAGTTCTCTTCCAGTTCTTTGACCCCCTACACCACTGTTTCACATTCTCTGATTACCAACTAGTACCTACTTTAGAGGAATTTTCTCAACTCCTGAGAATTTCCATTCTTCATCAACTACCCTACAACGGTACGAAAAAAGAACCAAAGCCTGAAGATGTTGCTCAAGCATTACACTTGCAACCATCTGACATCAAAGGACATTGGGAGACCAGAAGTGGTGTCAAGGGATTCTTGGCAAAGTTTCTGTTTGAGAAGGCACAAGACTGCTGGAATTCTCTAGATCTACAAACCTTTAAAGAGATTGTGGCACTTCTCATATATGCGTTGGTCTTGTTCCCAAACCCTGATCAACTTATAGATGTGAATGCTGTCAATATTTTCATATCCCGGAATCTGGTACCTACATTTCTTGGGGACATCCTACACTCATTTTACACACGAACAATGAGGAAAAAAGGTGTTATCATGTGTTGTACTCCTCTCCTAGCAAGGTGGTTTATTTATCACCTTCCACAATCAGTGTTGAAGAATGACCAGGGTTTAAGGTGGTCACAACGATTGATGACCCTCACACATTCTGATGTACATTGGTGTTCTCGGTCCAGGGAAAATGTCATCATCATTGATCGTTGTGGGGAATTCCCTAATGTCCCACTACTTGGCATTAGGGGAGGCATTACCTACAACCCTTGTTTAGCTCTAAGACAGTTTGGATATGCTCGGAGGGATGGCCCTCATGACATGCTGATTCCTGACCTATTTTTGACTTCGACAACGATGCGCAAGGACTTCGACAAAGGTTCATCAGAGCTTGGAGGATGCCCAACAAAGTGGATAGTAAGACACTGGGGCACAAGAATTCCATCCCCCTTGAGCCTTATCTCAAGTGGGTATGAACCTGCGCCCAAAATCTTATGATGCCATACCCTAACATTATCCCCTTGATCAAAGAGCCTGTTATGGAAGGAGAGGTTCCATACACCATCCTACATCCTGACATGCCAACATCATGGGAAGAAATGCAAAAGAGTTGGATCCAACTCAAGGAAGAACGAAATACTTTTGAAGCCAGCTTCTATGCCAGTGAGAAGAAGGTTTTGGAGCTTACCCGCCGACTTCATGAGGAGGAAACTCTCAAAACTTACATCGCACCAAAGAGGATGCGCAATGTCTTTTTACATTAAGAATTTTGTAATATTTTGCCCATGGGGCACTTATGTACTAACAATTTCTTCTTAATATGAAGTGTGTTCCTTTTTGTTTACAAAAAATTTGAATTTCTGAATCCTTGAATGCATTACATGAATAACATATCATTCATCATATGCATAAACAGGTCTTCACACCAGGTTTCCTTATCTTTCTGCTGTTTATTTCAGCAAGATGGATTTGGACAGATGGTTAAGGATCTGCAAGCACAGAATTCTCAATTCCTGCAACTCCTCATGACCTTAGCAAAGGGTCAAGAGGACCTCAAAGCACTGTTGGAGAAAAATAAAGAGAAAAAGAAGAAAAGGCCCGGAGTAGCCACTTTTGGAAGAAGGTTTGAAAGCAATGCTAGAAAAGTTCTTGAGTTCCCCTCAACGTATGATGAAGGGGCTGGTAAAGGAAAAGGGGTTGCGGTACCTTCTGAATCTGAAGTTGAAGAAGAGGAAGAGGAAGAAGACGAAGACTACTCCGAACAACAATATCCCCCGACGGATGATAAATATAAGAATCTTGAGGATAGATTGGCAGCCATGGAGTTGCAAAGGGTACCTGGTTTAGATTTTGAAGAACTAGGGTTGGTCGCTGGGATCGTTATCCCTCCCAAGTTCAAAGTACCGACATTTTCTAAGTATGACGGTCTGTCCTTCCCAAAGATGCATCTGAGATCGTATATTAGAAAGATCCAACCCCACTCATCTGATAAAGACCTCTGGGTACACTTTTTTCAAGATAGTTTGTCAGGCACACAATTGGACTGGTTCTATCAACTCGAGAGATCAGAGGTTCACAATTGGGAAGACTTAGCTGCTGCTTTCTACCGTCAATACCAATACAACGCTGATTTAGCGCCCACTCGTACTCAACTACAGAGTATGGGTATGGCTTCTATGAAGGGTTTAAAGAGTATGCCCAGAAGTCACGTGATCTGGCTGGAAGGGTGCAGCCACCATTGTCGGATAGAGAGTTAGTTGACATGTTTATGGGGACCCTGTCTGGCCCTTTCTTCAATCATCTAATCGGGAGTTCCTCCGTGGGATTTACTGAACTAATTCTGACCGGTGAAAGGGTCAAGGCCGGTATTAAAAGTGGTAAGATTCAGAAAGATGCCTCCGCGTCCACCGCTGTCAAGAAAACCTTCCTAGCTAAGAAGGAAGCCTCTGCTGTTTATTCTCAGAAAAGTCAAGGAAGAACCGAGCGCCGACCAACTGTAGGGGTTGTGATGATTCAAAACTCTTCAAATGATCAACCTTGCGGCAATCCGTCAAGACCTAATCAACAACAGGTAGAAAGGCCACAACGGCAGTTCACTCGAATCAACATGACGCCAGCGCAAGTACTCCCTCATTTGTTAAAGCTGAATCTTACCAGTTTGAAGGAAGCGCCAAAGAACCCTAATACCTCCTCTCCATACTACCACTCCAATGCCAAGTGTGCTTACCACTCTGACAGTGTTGGGCATGATACAAATAATTGTTGGGCGCTTAAGAACAAAATCTAATACCTGATTGACGCCAAGGAAGTAGAATTCGATGTGCCCGAAAAGCCAAATGTGATTTCTGCCCCAATGCCCAAGCACGGTAATAATGTTCATGCCGTTATGGAGGACCTTCATGTTACTGATGTTGCTGACCTTTTGACTCTGTTACTAGTGATTAAAGAGAATTTGATGAGAGCCGAGATGTTCCCAGGCTATGGGAAAGACTTCTACTTTTGTTTGAACATACGAGCTGATTGCCCAATGTTGAAAACAAGTGTCCAACGCCTGATGGATACCCAAGAGATACTCTTCCAAAAAACCCCTGTTGATACCTTCACTCCTGTTACTCCTGCTACTTTTGCTACTTCAACCAACGATATTGCAATAATAACTATTTCCACCAATCTTTCCAAGGCTTGTAAAAGGCCTGTCAAGATTACACCTGATCCTGAATTTGTACCATTAAAAATCACCATGCCGGGGCCTGTCCCGTATTAATCTAGCAAAACGATACCATGGAACTATGGAGGAGAAATCTTCTATCATGGTATCAAACAGATTGAAGCAGTCCAAGAGAATTCTGAAGAGGAAATCCATGATATAGGGAACATTGTGGGTACAAGCAAGATAAGCCGCAGCGGCCGGATCTTTTCTCCGGAGATTGCTCCCCCCGAGCAGTTTTCAGACCCTCGAAAGCTTCTGCACCTGTTAAGTCATCTGTGCGAGACCCGATAATTGAAGAATTGGATACTCCTGAAGTAAGACCATCTGTTGATACTACCAATAAGGGTAAGGGGATACTAGAAGCGCCTGTCAAGACGAAGGCTCATGCTGTGGTTATCCCCGAAACCACTCAGAAAGAAATGGAGGAAATTTTGAAAATCATCAAAAGGAGCGATTTTGACGTCGTGGAACAGCTAGGGCAGACCCCTTCTAAAATATCCATGCTGGCTCTTCTACTTTGCTCTGAGGCCCATGCTAAGGCCTTAATAAATTTTTTAAAGACGGCACACGTGCCCCAAGAAACTTCAGCTGACCAGTTTCAGGAGTGTGTGGCCAGTCTTACTGCTGATAATGGCCTTGGCTTTTCCGATGCTGATTTGACTCCCAAAGGAAGGAAACACAATGACGCGCTACATGTCTCAGTTGAATGCAGGGGAACCACCCTCGCCCATGTCTTAGTTGATACTGGTTCTTCCTTGAATGTGTTGCCGAAGAAAGCGTTGGACCGTTTGGACTGCGAAGGATTGACCCTCCAACCTAGTAACATCGTTGTTAGGGCTTTTGATGGGTCCAAAAGAATGGTTCATGGAGAGGTTGATATTCCTATCAAAGTAGGCACAAAAGTTTTCAACTCAACCTTTTATGTGATGGACATCCGTCCTTCATATTCATGTTTATTAGGAAGACCGTGGATCCATTATGACGGGGCAGTTACCTCCTCTTTGTACCAAATGCTGAAATATCCTGTTAAGGGTAAAATTATAACGGTGCACAGCGAGGAAGAGTACATGATAAGTCATCTCAATTTCTTCCGCTATGTGGAGTTGGATGGCGAGTTCATCGAAACGCCTTTCCAACATTTTGAGGAAGTTTCTCCTGAGATCGCAGTTGCGAAGACAATGGTTGAGGTGCCTATCATTCCCAGGCATGTGCCTAAGATAGCATCTCTCAAGGACGCAGAGGCGGTGATCAAAGAAGGGAAGAGTACAGTATGGGGGAAATTGCCTGATTTTCCCCATAAGACGGACAAATTTGGACTAGGGTTTATAGCTGCAGGACAAAAAGCTATGCGTCGCTCCAAGACTGGAAGGCCACCTGTAAGGATCACTCACCATGAAGTTAATGCTGTAGAAGATGAATATGAAGAGAACCACTTTGAAGATTGGATCTTTTCAACCGTCGAAGGGGGTTTAAGCAACTGGGAAGCAAAGGATTTTATTCCCATCACCTTCATCAACCAGTAATTTTATATTTGAACAATTTCTTATTTTGGTCTGTAATAACTAAACAATTCGTACATTATTTTCACCTCATGCCTTTCCCGGGGCATGTAGGTCCATTTGTAAGGGCTTGATTTTCTTCATTATCATATGCCATGTTTTAATGAATCATTGGACGTTTTTCATCTATAAGCTGTTGTGCTCATTTTCTTTCCTTTTGCATTTTTGTTTTGTTTAAGGATGGCTATCCCTTACACACACCCACACTCACAAATGCAGGTACCCATCCACTCCGGATTCCATGGGTGAGTATTCTGTTTTAGCCTTCGATAACTCTGAAGATTTGGTCAATCATGCTGAGTACGAAGTTGACGAAGACTGTGAAGTGCCGGGAGAGTTAGCCAAACTTTTGCTACAAGAAGAGAGGGCTATTCTGCCTCATGAAGAGTTGCTAGAAACCATCAACTTGGGGACAGAGGAAGACAAGAAGGAGGTGAAAGTGGGTGCCAACCTGGAACCAGGTGTCAAAGAGCGTCTAGTACAACTGTTGAACGAATATGTTGAAATCTTCGCCTGGTCTTATGAAGACATGCCATGGTTAGACACAGATATCGTGGTTCACCGTCTCCCTACAAGAGAAGACTGTCCACCGATTAAGCAAAAGGTCCGCCGAATGAGGCCCGACATGTCTAAGAAGATCAAAGTTGAGGTAATGAAGCAATTCAACGCTGGCTTTCTGGCTGTTACTTCCTATCCATAATGGGTTGCTAACATTGTGCCCGTGCCTAAGAAGGACGACAAAGTCAGAATGTGTGTGGACTATCGGGATTTAAACAGGGCTAGCCCTAAAGACGATTTTCCACTGCCACACATCGACATCTTGGTTGACAAAACAACTCAACATAAGGTATTTTCCTTCATGGACGGATTCTCAGGATACAACCAGATCAAAATGGCCCCCGAGGACATGGAGAAAACTACGTTTGTCACACAATGGGGTACCTTCTGCTACAAAGTGATGCCATTCGGACTGAAGAATGCAGGGGCAACCTATCAACGCGCCATGGTAGCTTTGTTTCATGATATGATACATCATGAGATCGAAGTTTACGTAGACGACATGATAGCTCGATCACAGACAGAAGAAGAACACCTTGATCATTTGCAAAAGCTGTTTGCCAGTTTGAAGGAATATAAGCTCAGATTAAACCCAAGCAAGTGCACTTTTGGAGTTAGGTCTGGCAAACTTTTGGGATTTATTGTCAGCAACAAAGGCATTAAGGTTGATCCAGCTAAAGTAAAGGCTATACAAGAAATGCCTGCCCCCCGCACTGAAAAGGAGGTTAGAGGATTCTTGGGACGCTTAAACTATATTGCGAGGTTCATCTCTCACCTGACATCTACCTGTGAGCCAATTTTCAAATTGTTAAAGAAAGATCAGGTAGTTGAATGGAACAATGATTGTCAAGTTGCTTTTGATAAGATCAAGGAGTATTTACTAGAACCACCTATTTTGATGCCACCCGTCGAAGGAAGGTCGTTAATCATGTATCTGACTGTTTTGGATAACTCAATGGGGTGCGTACTGGGCGAACATGACGAGTCTGGCCGAAAAGAGAATGCCATTTATTACCTAAGCAAAAAGTTTACCGACTGTGAGACTCGCTACTCACTGCTCGAGAAAACTTGATGTGCTTTGGTATGGGCTGCTCGCCGGCTAAGGCAGTATATATTGACTCACACCACTCTGTTGATCTCCAAGATGGATCCGATCAAGTATATCTTCGAGAAGCCTGCTTTATCTGGAAGAATCGCTAGATGGAAAATGATCCTGACTGAGTATGACATCCAGTATACTACCCAAAAAGCTATAAAGGGGAGTGTACTAGCTGACCATCTAGCTCATCAAGCCGTCGAAGATTACCAATCTATGAGATTCGACTTCCCTGACGAGGACATCATGACATTGGACAACATTGATGGTAACAGACCGTATAACGGACCTGAACAAGGATCCCGATGGACCCTGTACTTTGATGGTGCTTCAAATGCACTTGGCAACGGTATCAGTGCGGTACTCATTTCTCCGAAAGGTTGCCATACACCCTTCACTGCCCGACTTTGCTTCAGCTGTACCAATAACATGGCTGAATATGAAGCTTGCATGTTTGGTCTCAAGGCTGCTATAGACTTGGGAATGAAATCTTTGGTCGTATTTGGGGACTCGGCTTTGGATATCAGTCAAATCAAAGGAGAGTGGGACACCAAAAATCCTAATCTTATCCCATACAAAGAACATGTCTTGACATTGTTGCCTTATTTCGAGCAGATTACCTTTGAGCATTTCCCGCGAGAAGAAAACCAGTTAGCCGATGCTCTGGCTACAATGTCTTCCATGTTTAAACTCAACTGGGATAACGAGGCTCCCCAAATTACCATCGAGCGAATGGACGAACCTGCACACTGTCATGAGATTAATACCGAGGAAGTAGTGGAACAACCCTGGTTCCATGAAATCAAAAGGTATCTCCAGACTCGGGAATACCCTATAGGAGCTTCCGTCAATGACAAAAAGTTCTTAAGGAGATTTGCTGCCAAGTTCTTCCTAAGAAATGGCATCCTTTATAAGCGCAACCATGATTGTGTTCTACTTCGTTGTGTGGACAAGGTTGAAGTAGAGTTAATCATGACCGAGATACATAGTGGCACATTTGGCACCCACTTGAGCGGACATACGATGGCTAAGAAGATTCTAAGGGCAGGCTACTACTAGTCTACCATGGAAGCTGATTGTCACCAACATTCCCGTACTTGTCATAAATGCCAAGTCTACGCCGACAAGGTACATATTCCTCCTGTTCCTCTCAATGTTCTGACAACTCCTTGGCCATTCGCGATGTGGGGCATTGACATGATTGGAGAGATCAAGCCTACAACATCCAATGGACATCGCTTCATCTTGGTCGCTATTAATTATTTTACCAAGTGGGTCGAAGCAGCTTCCTACGCCTCAGTTACAAAGAATGTGGTTGCCCGCTTCATCAAGTAGAACCTCATATACCGGTATGGTATCCCCGACAGGATTATCATAGACAACGGTACAAATTTGAACAACACTATAATCACTGCTCTATGCGAACAATTCAAGATTTATCATCACAATTCATCTCCCTACCGGCCGAAGATGAACGATGTTGTTGAAGCCACAAACAAAAACATCAAGAAGATCATTTAAAAGATGACAGTGACCTACAAGGACTGGCATGAGATGTTACCGTTTTCTCTGCATGGATATCGTACCACGGTACGTACTTCAACAGGGGAAACCCCATTTTTGTTGGTATATGGCATGGAAGCTGTTTTACCTATGGAAGTTCAGATTCCTTCCTTGAGGATTATGAAGGATGCCGGCTTGAGTGAAGACGATTGGATTCAGACCCGACTTGATCAACTTAACTTGATCAACGAGAAGCGACTTACTGCTGTTTGTCATGGTCAGATGTATCAAAAACGGATGATCAAGGCTTTCAACAAGAAAGTCAGGCGTCAGGTATATCAAGTCGGAGATCTTGTAATCAAACGGATCATCTTGCCGCAAAGTGATCCCAGGGGAAAATGGACTCCTACTTATGAAAGACCATTTGTGATCAAGAGCATCTTTTCTGGTGGGGCAATGATTGTGACCACCATGGACGGCGACGACTTGCCGCACCCTACGAACGCAGACATAGTCAAAAGATACTACGCATAAAATGACCCGACAAGTTGAAAACCCGAAAGGGCGACTTGGGCAAAAATGGGCATCCCGGTGAATCGAAAACCCAAAAGGGCGGTTCAGGCAAAAATTAGGGATAAAACAAAAAAATTTGTACACCCGGCAAGTTGAAAACCCGAAAGGGCGACTTGGGAAAAAAAGGGTTTCCTGGTGGATCGAAAACCCGAAAGGGCGGTCCAGGAAAAAGTTAGGGAATTAAAGCGTATGACTATGTCTCGTCGGATCACTCTAAAAACAATCTCTCACCAACAAGCTCCAAGCTTCTAATCAATCCAATCATCGACGAACGAAGCAACAAATGGACAAGATACTCAGAGTTGCGAAGGCTATAGCAGAATGGGAACCCCATGGAATTGTTAACATAGCCATCTTTCTTTTATATAAAATTTTTCAATTTTTACGACAACATTCTCTTACTAGGATGTCTGTCTCCTTTGTACAAAGATACTTACAAAAGTTAATACAAAGATACTTCAAAGTGCAAAAATTTGTTTGTTTTTCCTTTTTTTTTTATACTTATGTTTTATTTGAAGACGTCCAATGTTTTGTTAAATAGGCATATGCATTTGAATATAATCACTGCTCACAAATAAAACGAAATTGAGAAAGGATAATTACAGGTAGGTTGAAGGTGTAGGAAGATATCTTTGTGCCATTCCAGAAGAAATCCCCTGCTATACTTTGTTCAGATCCTCAACAAAGCCAAAGTCTTAAAGTATGGGTCCCCAGTGGAGTTAAACTTCAAGATCCCCAGCGGAGCCCAAAAACCCTGAAATACCTTTCCCCAGCGGAACCAGAATATTCTAAACCTTCTTCCCCAGAGAAGTCAAATTTCCAACTATCAATCCCCAGTGGGAACTGTTAAACTTCCCCCAATTTCCCCAGCAGGCTATCTTAAAAGTCCGAGGACTAAGCAAATAACAGTTAACTTCTCGGTTGCTTCCCCAGTAGTTTGGCATACAACCCAAAGCTCCTGATTTCACCGGCCGAGTAAACATTCTCCCCACAGAGTTATTTCCCAGCAAGATCGAAGATTCTCGGTCTCATTTCTCCAAGCAGAAGCCTCCCAGGTTTTAACTCCCCAGTAGAGATTTTCAGAGTTTTCCCTATTTCCCAGGAAAGTCATGAAGGATTCTCATTCCCTGCAAAAGTTGTCAAAGGCCTTATTAATCCCCACAAATCGCCAAGGATTTTCAATCTCCAGCAGTGGTCCCAGGATTTCTCCTTCTCGAGCAAACAGAGATCTTTAATCCCCAAGCAGTCAGCAAGGATCTCTCATCTTCAACAATCAAAGTTTTGAATCCTCAACATCAGTCAGGGATTTACTTTCCCAGCAGCAGCCGGAGATTTCATTATCTCCTGTTATCAAGGATTTATTTTCAGCAAGACAGCCACTCAGCTTACATGCTCATCCATTACATTCATATATCATAAACATTGATGAAACACAGTTCATTGCATCATACATATCATGCAACATAACTTTGTGTTTTAGCTAACATTTTACCCTTTTCAGGATAAGATTAAAAGGCTATCGTTAACAATTATTCAGATACAGTATGGATACACCCCAGACACGACGGTCATTCTACTACTCATTCAGACTTCAGCAATCTGATACAGACTATATACGCTCCAAGACACAGCAGCCATTCTATATCTCATTCAGATTCAACTATCAACTACAAGTTCAGATACGCTCCAAACACGGATGCCATTCTGGCCCTTACACCAGAAGTTTGATTCTCCCCAGTGCAGTCGCCACGGAAGTCATTCTGTCATCTATTCAGATCCCAGTTACAGTCTCAGATACACTCCAGACCCGAAAGTCATTCTTCTACTCATACAGATCTCAACTCCAGTTACAGTCTCAGATACACTCCAAACACGAAAGTCATTCTGCTACTCATACAGATCTCAATTTCAGATACAATACAGATACACTCCAGACACGGCAGTCATTCTGATATTCATTCAAAGTTAAAATACAGTTACAGCTCAGATATGCTCCAGACACGGACGCCATTCTTTTGCTCATACAGACTCAGTCTCCAGATACAGTTCAAATGCATTCCAGACACATATACGATTTTGACGCTCATTCTTCTGACCTACAACATTGCAATTCAACAAACATTCTTGGATGGCATCTTTAAGCCCATCTCCAGTAAGATTTCACCATCTTCAAATGGCATCTTCAAGTCCATTTCCTCAGCTATATTATGACGAGTGTAAATTTACGGGCACTCTAGTGTCCAATCCTCTTTTACCTTCGAGTCACGAAAGGCAAACTTGCCAATCTAACTCTTCAGGTTCAAGAAGATTGAAGAGGGGCAACTGTTGTACCCCAAAATTTGCCCTCTCATTTCACCAACATTTTCTCATCACAAGACTCTTGGAACTCAAGATCAAACTAGGGTTTGCTCTGCTCAAGACACCTCCTTGCACTGTTGACCTAAATTAGGGTTTGAGTTTGCACAGGGATGTTTTGACCCACAATGCCCAAAATGACTTTCATACTTCATGTTGGACTCACAAGTTTGTCCATACCAAGTTTCAAGCCTTGAATCAAATTTTTGCCCAGTCAATTGGACAGTTGACCTAGAAATCAGCTGTATTGGGAAAAAGTCAACTGTGACCAATTGACTGTCAAATCTCATGAATTTTGACCCACATCAACATTATGAACTCATATGAACCATTTGATCGAGTTTGGATCATAATTCCACAAGAAATTTGATCAGAACACCAAAAAGGCAAAATGGTCATTTTTAGGGTTTTGGCTGCACAAAGGCAATTTTTGACTGTTTGACCTAGCCAATGGAAAATCAAGCTTAACCATGGACACAAGGACTCAATTACATTGTCTTGACCCATTCAACAAGTTCAAAAGATCTCAAATGCATAAGATTGACAGATGAATTTTTCAGTCAACTGATCAAAATTTGACTGTACACTGAAACGTCAAACTTTGACTTTTTGGTCAAAATCAAGTGCCAAGGGTCATTTTTCATAAAGACATGTCAAATTATAAAACTTGTTCATCAAGAAACCCAAAATTGCAAATTAGGGTTTAAAATGGAAAATTTTCATAACAGAAATTTTCTAAGTTATAAAATTTTCTTATTTTTTCCTAACTTTGTCCCATTTTTTCACCAAGATGCAAATGGACTAAAAAAAACTTATAACATGAGAGTTGTAGTCCATCACAAAGTCTACAACTTTGATTCATAAAGTTTTCTCAAAAGAAACTTAGATCTCAAGTTATGATTTTTGGAACAAGGGTACCTAAAACTTTTAACTTAGAGAAATTTTGCCCTAGTTTAGGCAGGATTTTGACCCATCTTCTTGGCCATTTTTCACATAGTTCCACTTGGAGTTTCAAGTTGCATTTCAAATATGGATTATATTACATTTTGCAAGCTTTCCAAATTTTCCAAGAACTCATCAAACACCTTTGTGGTTAGGGAGAATCGAATGCTTGAAGTTGGCAAAAATTCACTTTGTAACCATGGCCAATACATGTTCATACCACTTGCCAAATCTGACCAATCTAGCTTAGTTCACAATTACAGGCCTCTAAACCAATTTGTACTCAATAATTAAATGCAAATCCATTGGTCTAAGGTTTTGTTTTGGACATTAGAGGATTATACACTAGATTAATCCTTAAATAGAAAAAGCAACCTTGCCATTTTTGTTTGAATTTTGCTTTATGTCAAAACAACATCCTATAGCCTTGAACAAGATCCTATACTGCAAATCAAATCCACAGACTTGGGGCCAAGCTTACACAATGTGTGCAGAGTTAGAGCTAGCCTGTACAGGCCTGCACTTTGTCACTTCTCATTTTGCTTCATAACCAAGCAACTTGTCAAAAACAAGAGATCTCACATATCTGATAAAACCAACTCAAGCAAAGTTATCAAACAAGTTTCATACACTCTTGCAAGTCAGAAGCACGAGCCTTTCACTCCTAAAGCATCCTCATACTCCAAAACCGCTTTTTCTTACAAAACATGGCCAGTTCTGCAAATCACAAGCCACCATCAAATTCCCTCGTGCGTTTTGTCCAAAACTACTTCAAACACATTCCAATCAACATACCTGAGCTATCCAGACCATTCACAAGTTGCTGTAACTCCATTAACACACATTGCCATTTTTGTATGGAAGCTTTGCAGGTTGAGTTCTATAGCACGATTCAGGCCACTTAAAAACAAACTAAGCATTGGGAAAGGTTCAGTGGACATCAGGCAAGCTCAAAAGAACCTCAAGCACCATTGAAAGTTGCTACATTGTCCAGCTCGAACTCAACTGAAACAGGTATTTCATGAACTTCTATCTCTCTATTTAGGAATAATTAGACTTAGGTTTGTGAATGAAAGATGTTGTATTCATAGCCCTGAAACCATACATGTGCTTAGTTTTTATTTATATTAATCGTGCTAGGAGAATTTCATCCATGAACTTTCTGAAAAAACTAGGTTAGAAATTAGGGCCAGAGAAATTATCTCTGGTCTTTGAGAGTTAACTTAAGTTTTTTATATGGTTAGATTCGTTGTTTGATGCTCTACAAGTTTTATGTTTTGAGTTTTGTCAAAAAAGCACTGAATCAGGAGATACAGGTTTGAACTAAGCTAGGCGCGCGTTTCTGTTGGACAGAGGAAGAAGATGAAGTAGCTGGGCTGGGCCTGGCTACTTCCTGCTTTTCACACCCCATTTTTCAGTTTCACACCCCCCTGGCCCATTTTTTTAAGTTTAAACAAAAATAATATAAGTATTTAAACATTTTAATGTTAGGAAGAAAATTAAAATAAATGCTAAATAAATATAAAAACTTATGAAAATATCATTTTTGCATTTTTATTTTATTTCTGACTTTGATATTTTATTTTCAAATATAAAAAATGCCTAAAAAATATTTTCATAAGTTTTTATATTTATTTAGCATTTATTTTAATTTTCTTCCTAACA
>OX451735.1:811529635-811703139 GCA_948472305.1 Vicia faba
CACAAAACCCTCAAGTCAGTTTTCCCACCGTATCACAGAACTGGCGACTCTGCTGGGGACAATTATAAAAGTGGGGTTACCTTAAGGCTAGATCACATTTATTTGCTTACATTGTTTGACTTGTATGCTTTACATTATGGTTCTTTGTTTGGGTTTGAAATCCTCTACCCGGATTTGGGATACATTATTGGTAAATAGCAATACATTATGGAAACTGTACGGGGTATACCGACATGGTCTAAGCAATAGCTATGTTAGTGCGACATATTTATGGGTACCGGTATCCTTTGAGTCAATCAAAGAGAATATGGGGCCGCTGAGTGATGTCATGAAGCACTAATGAACTTCTAGAACATTTACTTGACCAACTTGGCCTTTTAGGATGTAGTGAGATGACCGGCTTTGGTGCAGTCCGAAGTTGGTAGATACTCGATACTATACTCATTGAGGTTTTGTTTCTTGGGATATTTCGGTCGCCATTAAAGAGGCTTGAGCTGAAACAATGACCAAGGAAACAATCCGGTGATATTGAGCTCCTTAGAACCCGGTTAATATTAATAGGACAGGTTTAAGCCAACTAAACTTCAAGAGGGTACTTACCTATAAAACCCCATGCAAGCCTAACCTAAGAACTTGTTTGCTTTGCTTGTATATGCATACTTGTACATTACATCATGGACATCATGAAGATCACATACATCCACTAACCATTTCAAGGATTTTTTAGATTCATCTTTGTTCTTGTTTGTAGGATATGGATTCACTTTGCAGGAAAACTATCCAAGTCAACCTTGTAAGAATTCCTCCACAACTTAAGGAGATAGCTTCAAAGATCCCTGAGAATTCTCTGTTCACCGAGAGACATGGTCGTCTACTCAACTTGGTCACCTCCAACACTGATGAGGATATGATGAAGGTGCTCTTTCAGTTCTTTGATCCTTTGCACCATTGCTTCACATTTCCCGACTATCAACTTGTGCCTACTTTGGAAGAATTCTCTCAACTCTTAAGGATTCCCATTATGGGATAAAGTATAATAATGCTCTGCATGTCTCGATCGAATGAAGGGGTACTACTATGGCTCATGTGCTAGTGGACACTGGATCTTCACTGAATGTTCTGCCTAAGAAGGCTCTTGATCGGCTAGATTATGAAGGCTTGACCTTAAAGCCCAGTAACATTGTGGTGAGGGCTTTTGACGGGTCAAAAAGAATGGTACATGGGGAGGTGGACATCCCTGTCAAAGTGGGTTCCCATACCTTTGAATCCACCTTCTATGGATGGATATCAGGCCATCATACTCTTATTTTTTAGGTCGTCCTTGGATCCATGAAGTTGGGGCCGTTACTTCTACGCTGCACCAAATGCTGAAGTATCTGGTGAAGGGGAAGATTGTCATTGTGCATGGTGAAGAGGAGTATATGGTGAGCCACCTGAACTCCTTCAGGTATGTGGATATAGACGGGGAATTCATAGAGACTCCTTGTCAAAACTTTTAAAAGGTTCCCCATATTATGGTGTCAACCTAGGCTATCACCAGCACCAAACCTCCTTTGAAGATGGCTTTTCTCAAGGACACCAGAGCAGTAGTCGAAGAAGGTGGGTGTACCATTTGTGGAGAGCTTCCTGATTTTCCTCATAAAACAAACAAATTTGGTTTGGGCTTGACTTCAGGAGCTCAAAAGGTTGTTTGACGCGCTCGGGCTGGAGGACCTCCCATACGCATCAGAATCGTGGGGTCAACTCTATTGAAGACAGTGAGGAAGATTCTAATATTGACAATTGGATCTACCCGACTACCAACGGTGGACCTCGTAACTGTACGACCAGAGATTTTATACCAATTTCTTTTGTGAGGGCTATTATATGTCATTTTCATATGTCATCAATAAAACATTGGACGTTTCTTGCATATAAATTTTGCGCTCTCTGTTTTTCTTTTCTGCTTTTCACTTTATCAATACAATTATGCTCTTACACACACTCACATATCAAACTGCAGATCCATATCCACTCTGGATCCCATTGATAACAGTTCTGCTATTGCCAGTTATGACTTCGAAAATCCGATCAACCAAGTCGAGGACGAAGGTGATGACAATTGTGAGGTACCCAGAGAACTTGCTAGACTGTTACAACAGGAAGAGAGGGCTATACAGCCTCATGAAGAGCCAGTTGAGACGATAAACTTGGGCACGGAGGTAGACAGAAAAGAAGTCAAGATTGGCACAAATTTGGAGAATAATGTCAAATAGCAGTTGATACAGATGTTGCGTGAATATGTTGAGATCTTCGTCTGGTCATATGAAGACATGCCTGGTTTAGACACTGATATTGTGGTACACCGCCTTCCGACTAAAGAAGATTGTCCTCCGATTAAGCAAAAGGTCTATCGTATGAGCCCTGAAATTTCAGAGAAGATTAAAGTAGAGGCCATGAAACAGTTCAACGCTGGTTTCTTAGCTGTCACCTTCTATCCGCAGTGGGTTTCTAACATCGTCCTGGTACCTAAGAAGGACGGTAAGTGTTGTACCCCAAAATTTGCCCTCCCATATTCTTCAGAAATTGCCAAGTCATGCTTCAAAATTCCCCAAGGGTTGCACAGTTCAAGGGCCTCCTAACAGTCAAAATTAGGGTTTTGGATCTGGCAAAGTAAATGAAGTTTCCAAGGGTCCAATCAAGTCCCACATGCCTAAAAATATGGTCAAGCATCCTCATATCAAGTTTCAAGACTTTCAGCACAAAATTGCACAGTCAAAAACCCTAATTGCACTACAGTCAACTGTAGGGGCAAAATGGTCATTTGACAGTCAAAAGTCCAAATTTTTGGTCAACATCTCATTTTGAAGCCACAAACATCATTTGATCAATGCTTGATCATGATTCTCAAAGCTTGGCTCAAAAATCATCAAGATGCAAAAGTTTCCTTATTTGGACAGCTGAAAAAGTCAACTGTAAATTGACCAGGGCATAACTTTCATATGGATTATCATAAAAATTCCATCCAAAGCTCATTTTGGAGAGAAAGGCATTTCCTACAACTCATCTTCATACTTCAAGTCCAAGAAATGCTCTCACAAAAAGTTATCAATTTCAATATTATAGGTCATTTTCAAAAGTCAACAAAAAGGGACTTTAAGTCAAAGGCCATAACTTGAGATTGGTAAATCAAAATGACATGGGACCAAAGACATTGGTTATAGGACTCAAAGACCTTTCCAAAATGTCCAAGAACATGAGCAAAGCTTAAAAATTGAGCAAGTTATGCCTTGTGGAAGTTGGGAAATTTTTGGATATTTTGAAAAGTCAACATTGATTCAAATGACCTAAAATTGCTAATGGGCCTCTTTTTCTTCCATAATTCATCATCCAAGACATGCACACGACCATTTGGCCCAAAGGGAAGTTTTTTACTATTTTTATTTATTTATTTGAATTTTTTATTACAATTAATTCATTTAAACTAAATAAAATATGAAAAATACTAAATTAATGAAATCAAATCTTTTTGTGCAGAAAATACTCTCATTGGACACTCAAGATTCGTGCATAATCATTTTTGGAAGGTTTTGTCATGATTTGGTAGCAAAAGCATGTGAAAAAGATTGAAAAATAATGGCTTGAAAATCAAATATTGCATAATCAATTCCTTGATTCTTTTGATCAGATTTTTGACCTAATTGGTTCCATACATAAGCATGATCAAGACCTAATGCTCACTAACCAAAAAGCTGCGCAAGAATCTGGAGAACAAAACTTGACTTTTTGCTTAAAAATCTCAAAACTGAAAACAGGGTTAGTTTTTGATTCAAGCCAAAAGAACCATCCCATCACCTTCCTAGGACATCACTGATCCTAACTGAATAGATTTTCACGTCCCTCGCACCTTGAAACGGTATACAGAGATCAAACTTGTTCATATTTTTTCTATAATCGTATTTTAAATTCCCAGCATTCTCATTGCATTTTGTTCATGGATTTGTACTAATGAGACTCTCCTGATGCTAGCTATGTAATTTAATTGTATTTTTATCACCTATATGCGATTTCACCATTGTTGAAGGTTAGGGTTCTTCAGCTTTCGAATTAGGGGTTTTTGGCTATGGAAAAATTGGAACATAAGACTTAGGCCACTCAATTCAGCATACTCAGACGATCTCAAAACGCATCTCGCGCTCAATTTATGAGCCTCCACAAGCTATTCGCTATTTTCCAGAAAAGGGCATAAGGGAACGATGTAAAAACCGTGGCCTATGTTCTTTATGTTTCAGAAAAAAATAAACAATGAAGACGATGACTCGGTGGCAGGCAATGAGTGGTTGATTCGAATTTTCGCGCCAGACCGCCACTAACTCCAATTTTCTATTATATAATTTGTTTTCCATTTATATTAATGAATATGCATGCAGCTCAGTTGGTTGAGAAGGACGTTCATAAACCTCAGGACCTGGGTTCGAGCCCCAGGTCCCCATCCTCTTTCATATTTTTCTACATTTAATATTCGTATGCAGTTTCAATGTAGTGGACCACCATACGCCTTCAAAATCAAGCTGTTCACTTGGCCAATGAGATCAATCAGAGGGTCGCGATCTGGAGAGCATGGGGAACTCTAGTCAACGCGTACACATGCCAGTGGAAAAAGTCAAGAAGGCCAAGGTTGATGGGCCTAAATTGCTAAAAGAAAACCCTCCAAAATTTGGGGCAGACCCCCTAGGTTTGCAAATGCTTTTTATTATTCTTTATTTTTCTCATTATTTTCACTTTCTTTTAATTATTGTTTTTTTATTAATTCAATATTTTCATAATATATAAAAAACACCAAAAAAATCAGAAAAAGATAAAAAAAATAATAAATATTTTTATTTTAGTATTTTTTGTAAATAAATTCATTAATTCACTTAGTTTTTAAATTTAGGTTTTTAATCTTAATATTCTTCACTAAAACTCAAAACTTATAGAATTAGGGTTTAATTAAATTTTTATCCCTTTTTATTTTCTTTCATAATAATTAAATATTTACTATTACTTATTTTTGTAATTAAATTGCATGTAAAATAATTAGGGTTAATTTTAGGTTAAACTTTAATAGGTTTTCATAATAAAATAAAAATTGTAGAATTAGGTTTAATTGCATTAAATTCTCCAAAATACCAAAAAATACCAAAAATAATTTCTTTTGTCTTTTTAATTTTAATTAATTTCATCATATAATTTAATTTTGCAAAAAAGGGTCCAACGCCCTCGTTTTAATTCTTATTTAATTCGCGTGTTTATTTCTTTTCCGTAATTTTTATGTACCTCTCCCAAGGCCTTGTAAATTCGGACAATTTAATTTCTCGCACTTTATTTTATTTCTTTATTTATTTTTCTGTCAAATCGGGTTCTGGAAATTTTGGCGATGTGGACCCGCGCCTGTTGTAATAGTTTAGAATTTTTACTTCTCGCAAATATTTTAACTGTTAATTGATGCATGCAAGAATGAATGACCATAAATAAAAACAAGCGTAGAACACCAATAACATGACAAGATAAAATAACTGAATCTGACACACGAATTCACACACCACCCCTAGGGTACGCCTCACTGTTGCCTTGCCTCGAAAGGTGATCGTCGAGTAGAGGATGTCTTAGTAAGTCCTCATGATCCGGGAACCTGGCATGAGGGTAGCTTCTAAGGTGTCTTCCTATTGCTCTGGTGATCACCATGTCCCGAACCTCGAATTGACCCGAACACCTCTAAAGGTGGTGCTACCTACCTCTCAATGGTGGGATGGCACTACTTTAAAGGACACTTACACAGACGAATTCCTTAGGGTAGGTAGACGACTCTAGATACTTGCTCTAATTTCAAAACAAAATTCAAAAATACTTTTCACACCGACACCTTTTCAAAAAGCTTTCAAAAGCAATTTTTCAAACACTCTTGAGGACCGATACAAGAGTCGAACTAAAATTTTCAAAGAAACTTTTTAAAACCCACAGTTGAAAAGCAAACAAACCATTTTTGAAAACACAAATGAGCAAGTATCTAAGAGCCCATGGATAACCATGGATAGAAAGGGTGCTAACACCTTCCCTTTCTATAATCTACCTCCCGAACCGAGAGCAATCTCTTTAAGGAATTTTTCTGTGCTTTTGTCCTTTCCATTTGGAGAAAATAAAAGACGGTGGCGACTCTTGCTTCCGCGACATTTCACGAACCAGCGTTAAACAGTCAGTTCCAGATCCATCGATCACAGAACTGGCGACTCTGCTGGGGAAAACTTTCTAAAGTGAGGTGTACCTTAGGGTTAGTTCATAACTGTGTTTTCAATTGTATTGCTTTGCTTGCTTTAAATTGTGGGACTGTCATGGGAGTTCTATAGATCCTAACCCGGATCTGGGGGATACCTTCTTAGAAAGTAGCAACAAGACTGTGAGGGAACTGTGCGGGGTATACCGACATGGTTGAAACAGTCTGCTACGTTGATGTGGCACTTTGGTGTGTACCGGTAACCCTTGAGTTCAGTCAAGGAGAGTACGGGGCCTCCGCGTGGTGTCATGAAGCATCAACAGACCTTAGGAACCTTAATTGAACTATCTTGGCCTCTTTAGGGTAGTGAGATAACTGACTTTGGTGCAGTCCGAGGTTGGTTGATACTCGATACTACACTCAATTGAGGGTTGCTTTCCTGGAATATTTCGGTCGCCAGTTCAATGGCTAAATCGAAACGATGAACAATGAAAGCAACCCAGTGATATTGGGACCCTTAGAACCCGGTTACTTCTAATAGGACAGGTTGAGCCCACCAACTTCAATAGGGTAATACCCAGACCCCATGCTGGCCTAAACTCTAAGGGCTTCTCTTGTGTGACTTGCGTGCCTTCGTACTTGACTATTTGCATGCTTGTTGTCTGACACTTGAGCTTCTTGCAGGTTTTGTTTGTAGTCCTTAATTAGGACTCATAACAAGGTTTACCGAGTTTCTTGCAGGTTTTGTTTTTAGCCCTTAATTGGGACTCATGACAGAGTGTACTGAGTTTCTTGCAGGTCTTGTTTATAGTCCTTAATAAGGGCTCATAACAAGGTTTATTCATATTACCCCATGCATCATGACATCATACCATTGCATACATCCTAACCCATTTCAAGGATCTCAAGGGCTTGTGATGCAGGTCATGATGAGTCAAACATCTAGAAAGGGGCAAAGAGGATTTATTTTCCTCTAGCCAAAGTTGTCAGAGGCTATGACCCACTGGATATGGTGAGCTTTGACACTCGAAGAAAGTTCCTCTAGCCAGGGTTGTCAGGGGCTGTGACCCACTCGATATGGTGAGCCTTGACCTTTGAGGAAGGACTCTCAACAACATGAAGTTCCTCCCATCAAGCTACAAAATGCAAATTCCAACTCTAACAAGTTTCTCTGTTTACCCCGCGAGGTCCTTGAAATCATTGCATGCATATCATACATATCATTGCGTAACAGGTACCCATTCTCTGCAGGTTGCTTACCTTCTTCGCTGTTTATTTCAGCAGTCTCGTCATGAATCCTGAATCCTCAACCGAGCACACTATCAAGGCCCTCCAGGCTCAGAACGCCCAGTTCCAAGAGCTGATCATGAATTTGACCCAGGGGAAACAATATCTAAAGACCCTGCTCTTGAAAAAGAAGAAGAAGAGGATTGTTTTGTTCATCCCTAGACGCAGATCTGGGAACACACTGCAGGATGAAGCTGAGAGTGTAATCTCAAGCCTCAACTCAACTTTAGTTTTGATGAAAGACAAACAAGCTAGTTTGATGAAAGACAAACAAGCATTATGGAAAGAAGGAAAAGAAGTGGAAATCATCTTAAAGCATCATTCACTCAAAGCTTCGAGGAACTTGGCAAGAAATCAAGTATATCAATTCTCAATTAAACTACATTGATTAGAAATGCTCAAAAATGATATACACACTTGCCACATCACTTCAATTATATTTCAAAACAATTTTTAAGTTTTTCTCTGCTGTAAATCGATTAACATCTTGTGTAAATCGATTTACACATGTTTTTTTAAAAACTGTTTGCTCCTGCCAGCAATCGATTTACAGGTTGTGTAAATTGATTGATCACAGAACAAACTGATTTTTTAACACATGTAAATCGATTGACACAACATGCTAATCGATTTACACTTCAAACTTTTTGAAATTCTGAACGTTACAAACACGTGCAATCGATTTGCATGTTATGTTAATCGATTTGCACATTGAAAATTTTGAAAAATCTGAAATGGTTTCAAGATATCCTTCATACCTTTTCTCCAATAGTTGCATGATCAAACATTGCATCTTGTCAAGTTTTACAAACAGAAAAGTGTCCTTTTGGAAAGGTATCTTGATTACTATATATTGCAAAATATTTTCAAATCATAAACAACTCTTCTCTTGCAATAAAATCTGAACTTTGTAAAATATTCAAACTTCATATTTCTTAACTTTTAAGAACAAAGATTTTCTGCACTTTCACACATATAAAGAACAGAAATCTTTGAGCATTATCTAACCATTGTGTTACAGTTTGAATTGCTTACAAGAGAAGAAAGAAGAAACTTCAAAGAAGTCACTCTAAGTGATCAACATCTTTCAAGAAATCATACTTCATAAAAACATACAAAGTGTAACTTATTTCCAGGATTGTTGGAATTAAGTATTAGATTACTTTTGTTCCTTGTTGTCCATTATTGGAAACAAGAGGTATCTTTTGAGAGGATTGTTCTCATTAGACTTATTGGAAATCCAAGAGGGTGTTCTTGGTTATTTGTTAGGTTCTTTAGTGGATAAGACTAGGAAGAGTCTTGTAAAAGTTCTAACAATATAGTAAAATCTCTTGCGTGTTTGCAAGGGGACTGGACGTACTTCCGGGTTGTGGAAGGAACCAGGATAATTCTCCGTGTCTCTTTACTTTCTGCACTTTACAGTTTTCAAAGCACTAAATCAAAACCAGAAAGTATAAAATAAGTCAAAAATCGACCATCACCTAATTCACCCCCCCTCTTAGGCGCAATCTTAATCTTACAATTGGTATCAGAGCAGGTTATAGGTAACCTGCTCCTAGAGATCCAGAATGGCTTCCGCAAATCATCAACCAGTTTTCAGAGATGGTGGTAGTAACAACAAGCCTCCTCTATTTTGTGGTGAATATTTTGACTTTTGGAAAATACGCATGAAGGCGCATTTAGAAGCACAAGGAGAGGAAGTATGGGATGCTGTTGAAAATGGTCCATTTATCCCAATAACGGTAATCAATGGCGTTGGGTCTGCAAAGCCCAAAACTGTATGGGACGACGATGACAAAAAGAAAGTTCTCTATGACAAAAAGGCAATAAACCTTCTTCAAGGTGCTCTCAGTATGGACGAATTCTTTCGTGTCTCAAACTGCAAAACAGCAAAGGAAATTTGGGATACCTTGGTTCAAACTCATGAAGGAACGGCTGAAGTAAAAAGATCAAGGCTAAATACCTTGAGTCAAGAATATGAACTATTTCGAATGCAGCCCGGAGAATCCATTCTTGACTTACAAAAGAGATTTGTGCATTTGACAAATCACTTAATTGCTCTTGGTAAAACCCTGCCAAATGATGAACTCAACTTGAAAATCCTTAGATCATTGACTAGGGAATGGCAACCAAAGGTAACGGCAATCTCGGAAAAAAAGAGTCTCTCCGCAATGACTTCCGCTACATTATTCGGCAAACTTCAAGAATACGAAACGGAACTCGGTAGACTTGAAAAACATGAGAATCTAGAAAAGAAGTCCAAAAACATTGCCTTAAAAATTGATTCAAAAGAAGTGGTAAAAGAAGACAATCCGGAAGAAGATGAAAATTTCATGCTTCTAGTGAAAAGACTTGGAAAGTTTTTTGGCAGAAATGACAAAGGCGGATCTCATGCATATAAGAGAAAGCACTTCAAGAAAAGAGAAGCCTCCACATCAACTCAAGATGTCTCATGTTATGAATGTGGAAAGCAAGGACACATCAAGCCAAACTGTCCAAATCTCCCAAAGAAAAATGGATTCAAAGGAAAGGACTCAAAACAAAAGAAAGCCTACATAGCATGGGAAGATAATGATATGAGCAGTTCATCGGAATCGGAAAGCGACGAATGTGCAAACTTAGCCTTAATGGCATCGCATCACTCCGACAATGAAGAAGAGGTTAGTAATGAATTTAATCTTTTTGATGATGATGTTCAAGGTGCAATTGATGAACTCTTGAAAGAATGCAAAAGTTTATACAAAAAGGTGTCAAAACAAGAAAAAGAACTTCTAAGTTGTCTAGAAAAAATTGACACCATGACTAAAGATTTTGATCTTCAAAAACAGAATTTTATAAAAGAAAAGGAAAACTTTGCATGCTCCAAGTGTGAATCAAATGTCTTTCAAATTGTTCAATTGAAAAGAGTCATTGAACGATATGAAAAAGGACAAATAGGATTGGAAGGATTACTAAGCCAACAACGTTATCCTAATGATAAAAGAGGTCTTGGTTATGTGAATACTAAGAAACCAAGTAACAATCCCACTGTTTTTGTAAAGGCTAGTAATAGTTCCAATCCCAAGAAAGTAGAAAAGAAGCAAGTTGTTCATAATCATCAAAAGAAAAAGGCTAATGTATCTAAAAGAAAACGAATTCCTAGATACAAGAGCAAATTTGTTCCAAACTGTTTTTACTGTGGTATTATTGGACACACACCAAATGCATGCTATATTAGAAATTTCAGTATGGCTAGTGGACATTATGCATGGGTGAAAAAGGGAACTAACTATGAAGGACCCAAGGCAACTTGGGTACCTAACAAGAAATAATTTGTTTTTGTAGGTATGCTTGAAATCCACTTCAAATGTTTGGTATCTTGACAGTGGATGTTCAAAGCATATGACAGGAGATGTACACCAATTTTCATATCTAGTACATAAAGCCAAAGGGTATGTCACCTATGGAGACAACACCAAAGGAAAGATTCTTGGCGTTGGAATAGTTGGCACACCTCCATCCATTCAAATTGAGGATGTTCTCTATGTTGAAGGATTAAAGCACAACCTTCTTAGCATAAGTCAACTTTGCGATAGAGGGTTCAAGATCAAATTCAACAAAGAAGAATGCCTTATTATGGATGAGGCAACCAATGAGGTAAAACTCAAAGGTATAAGATCTAACAATATTTTTGTGATTACTCTAGATGATTTGTCTATGAAGGTACAATGTCTTATGGTAAACAACAATGACGCTTGGTTATGGCATAAGAGGATTGCTCACATTCACATGGAGCACTTGAACAAATTGGTTAAGCATGACTTAGTTATTGGTCTACCAAAGATGAAGTTCATCAAAGACAAATTATGTAGTGCATGCCAAAAGGGCAAACAGACCAAATCAACTTTCAAACCAAAGAATGTGGTTTCAACAACAAGACCACTTCAATTGTTGCACATGGATCTTTTTGGTCCATCTAGAACAAGAAGCTTCGGAGGTAACATTTATGCATTAGTTATTGTAGATGATTTTTCCCGTTTCACTTGGACTTTGTTTTTAGTACACAAGAATGAAGCATTCAAGGCATTCAAGAGATATGCAAAACAAGTTCAAAATGAGAAGTCATCAAAGATAACATCAATCCGAAGTGATCACGGTGGAGAGTTCCAAAACAGTCTATTTGAAGAATTTTGTGAAGAAAATGGGATCTTCCACAATTTTTCAGCACCAAGAACTCCACAACAAAATGGAGTAGTTGAAAGGAAAAATAGGTCTTTGGTGGAACTTGCTAGAACCATGCTAAGTGACTCAAGTTTGCCTAAATATTTTTGGGCGGATGCGGTAAGCACGGCATGTCATGTAAGCAATCGCGTGATCATAAGACCTATACTAAAGAAAACTCCATATGAGATCTACAAAGGAAGAAAACCAAATATCTCTCACTTTCATATTTTCGGGTGCAAATGTTTTGTCCTTAACAACGACAAAGACAATCTCGGTAAGTTCGATGAAAAATCGGATGAAGGTATCTTTCTTGGTTACTCCCTTTCTAGCAAAGCTTTTAGAATTTACAATAAAAGAACTTTAACTATAGAAGAATCAATGCATGTTTCTTTTGATGAATCTAACACCTCCAAGGAGGAAGTTGCTATTTGTGATGATGATGATTCTATAGATCTATCTCATGAGATTTCCTGCGGAGATGGCAAAATTGTCAATCCGGAACAAACACATGAACTTTCACATCAAAATGAAAATGATGATGATCTTCCTCAAGAATGGAGAACTCATCGTGATCATCCAATTGACAATATAATTGGAGATATTAGCAAAGGAGTATCTACTCGACTAAATCTTAAGGATGCATGCTTAAATATGGCGTTTGTATCTCAAGTTGAACCTACTAAAGTGGCTCAAGCACTAGAAGATGATCAATGGATCCTTGCCATGCAAGAGGAGTTAAACCAATTCGAGCGGAATGAAGTTTGGGAACTTGTTCCTAATCCAGGAAATAAACGTATCATTGGAACCAAATGGGTTTTCAAAAACAAGATGGATGAAAATGGAATAATCACTCGAAACAAGGCAAGACTAGTTGCTCAAGGATACAACCAAGAGGAAGGAATTGATTTTGAAGAAACTTTTGCTCCGGTAGCACGTTTGGAAGCAATAAGACTATTACTTGCATATGCATGCTCATTGGACTTTGAACTTTTTCAAATGGATGTAAAAAGCGCATTTCTCAACGGATTCATAAATGAAGAAGTCTATGTAAAGCAACCTCCCGGATTTGAAGACTTCAAACATCCTAATCATGTCTTCAAACTGAAGAAAGCTCTCTATGGGCTGAAGCAAGCACCAAGGGCTTGGTATGATAGACTAAGCGCATTCCTATGTGAAAAAGGGTTTGTAAAGGGTAAAGTTGATACCACTCTCTTCATAAAAAATGTTAATCATCATACCTTACTTGTACAAATCTATGTAGATGATATTGTTTTCGGTTCAACTAACCAAAATATGTGCAAGGAATTTTCGTCTATGATGCAAGGAGAGTTTGAGATGTCTATGATGGGAAGATTGAATTTCTTTCTTGGTCTTCAAATTAAGCAACTCAAACATGGTATTTTCGTGAACCAATCAAAATATTGCAAAGACCTTATAAAGAAGTTTGAGATGGAAAGTAGCAAAGAAAGTGCAATTCCTATGGGATCCGGCACCTATCTTGACCCAGATGAATCAGGAAATTCTATTGACATAACTAAGTATCGTGGAATGATTGGCTCACTCCTTTATTTAACAGCAAGTAGACCTGACATTATGTTCAGCGTTTGCCTATGTGCAAGATATCAAGCCAATCCTAAAGAGTCTCACCTTGCAGCAGTCAAGCGCATAATAAAATATCTCAAAGGAACAACCAACGTCGGATTATGGTATCCAAAAGGTAGTATGTGCAATCTAGTTGGTTATTCTGATGCTGACTATGCAGGTTGCAAAACTGATCGCAAAAGTACAAGTGGAACATGTCACATTCTTGGAAATGCCTTGGTTTCATGGTCATGCAAAAAGCAAGCAAGCGTAGCTCTCAGCACTGCCGAAGCAGAATACATTGCGGCTGGAAGTGGATGCGCTCAAATTCTTTGGCTAAAACAACAATTACTTGACTATGGAGTAAACCTTGGATGCATTCCTCTTCGATGTGATAACACAAGCGCGATCAATATTACGAAAAATCCAGTTATGCATTCCCGGACGAAACACATTGACATCAGACATCATTTCATCCGAGACCATGTACTCAAAGGAGATGTCGAGATCACATTTGTGGACACTCAAAATCAACTCGCGGACATCTTCACAAAACCACTTGCAAAGGATGCATTTTTCAAAATTCGTCGTGAACTTGGAATCCTCGATGAACAAGATATTTAAGGTGCACTCAATCCTTGACTATACCTTAATGTACATATATATGTGGATAGACATTGTTTCAAATGTTAAAAATAATGATGTTTTAAATTTTCTCTTTAAGTAAATCGATTTACACCATATGTCAATCGATTTACTACTGAAGCAAATCATTTCTTTTAATAAAATCTTCTGTGTAAATCGATTTACACAATATGTCAATCGATTTACTACTGAAGCAAATCATTTTTTTTAATAAAATCTTGTGTGTAAATCGATTTACACAATATGTAAATCGATTTACCACTGAACGAAAATTACTTTTTATGAAAAATGTTCTGTGTAAATCGATTTAACCAAGGGGTAAATCGATTTACCACAGAATCTGAAGCATTTTGAAAATTTTGTGTTTTTCATTCATGTTCCTATACATTTCTTTCTGGTATACTCTCTTGTTGCATCTTTCCCTTCTTTTTGATAATGTCAAAGGGGGAGAAGGATGTAATAGCACTTTATGGTTGTTTGTTTTCATTGTCTTTACAGAGCAAACTTTCAAAGCTTTTTCTCCATAGGGGGAGAAATCTTCTCAGGGGGAGAAAACACCTTTTGCTCAAATTTTGATCAACACATAAAGGAAAATGGTTTGTCATCATCAAAAAGGGGGAGAATGTAATCTCAAGCCTCAACTCAACTTTAGTTTTGATGAAAGACAAACAAGCTAGTTTGATGAAAGACAAACAAGCATTATGGAAAGAAGGAAAAGAAGTGGAAATCATCTTAAAGCATCATTCACTCAAAGCTTCGAGGAACTTGGCAAGAAATCAAGTATATCAATTCTCAATTAAACTACATTGATTAGAAATGCTCAAAAATGATATACACACTTGCCACATCACTTCAATTATATTTCAAAACAATTTTTAAGTTTTTCTCTGCTGTAAATCGATTAACATCTTGTGTAAATCGATTTACACATGTTTTTTTAAAAACTGTTTGCTCCTGCCAGCAATCGATTTACAGGTTGTGTAAATCGATTGATCACAGAACAAACTGATTTTTTAACACATGTAAATCGATTGACACAACATGCTAATCGATTTACACTTCAAACTTTTTGAAATTCTGAACGTTACAAACACGTGCAATCGATTTGCATGTTATGTTAATCGATTTGCACATTGAAAATTTTGAAAAATCTGAAATGGTTTCAAGATATCCTTCATACCTTTTCTCCAATAGTTGCATGATCAAACATTGCATCTTGTCAAGTTTTACAAACAGAAAAGTGTCCTTTTGGAAAGGTATCTTGATTACTATATATTGCAAAATATTTTCAAATCATAAACAACTCTTCTCTTGCAATAAAATCTGAACTTTGTAAAATATTCAAACTTCATATTTCTTAACTTTTAAGAACAAAGATTTTCTGCACTTTCACACATATAAAGAACAGAAATCTTTGAGCATTATCTAACCATTGTGTTACAGTTTGAATTGCTTACAAGAGAAGAAAGAAGAAACTTCAAAGAAGTCACTCTAAGTGATCAACATCTTTCAAGAAATCATACTTCATAAAAACATACAAAGTGTAACTTATTTCCAGGATTGTTGGAATTAAGTATTAGATTACTTTTGTTCCTTGTTGTCCATTATTGGAAACAAGAGGTATCTTTTGAGAGGATTGTTCTCATTAGACTTATTGGAAATCCAAGAGGGTGTTCTTGGTTATTTGTTAGGTTCTTTAGTGGATAAGACTAGGAAGAGTCTTGTAAAAGTTCTAACAATATAGTAAAATCTCTTGCGTGTTTGCAAGGGGACTGGACGTACTTCCGGGTTGTGGAAGGAACCAGGATAATTCTCCGTGTCTCTTTACTTTCTGCACTTTACAGTTTTCAAAGCACTAAATCAAAACCAGAAAGTATAAAATAAGTCAAAAATCGACCATCACCTAATTCACCCCCCCTCTTAGGCGCAATCTTAATCTTACAGAGAGGACAACTCCATCTGTGGGGAAAGGCAGTCATCAAGAGGAAAGGGTTCCCAGTCCAGTGGTCTCCGACAATGAGACAGATTTCAACGACGAACAGTACCCTCCGGCTGAGGATAGGTACAAACAGTTGGAAGACCGGCTAAGTGCTATGGAGATACAAAAAGTGCCTGGCCTGGACTTCGAGGATCTAGGTCTGTCTTCTGGGGTAGTGATCCCGCACAAATTCAAGGCACCTGCCTTTGCAAAGTACGACGGGGCATCCTGTCCAAAGCTGCATCTCAGGTCATACATGAGGAGGATCCAGCCCTACACGGCCGACAGGAACTTATGGATCCACTTTTTCCAGAAGAGTCTTTCAGGGACTCAGCTTGACTGGTTCTATCAACTGAATGGAGCCAACATCCGCAGCTGGGAGGACTTGGCCACTGCTTTCTACAAGCAGTACCAGTACAACACCGACCTTGCTCCCACGCGCACTCAACTTCAAGGAATGTCTATGGGTGCAGGCGAAGGTTTCAAAGAATATGCTCAAAAGTGGAGGGACCTTGCTGGAAGGGTACAACCACCTCTAACCGACCGCGAGCTCGTCGATATGTTCTTAGGGACCCTGTCCGGTCCATTCTTCAACCACCTGATTGGGAATTCTGCTGTTGGATTTACAGATTTAGTCTTGACCGGGGAAAGAATAGAAGCTGGCATCAAGTCAGGGAAAATACATAATGATGATTCCTCGAACACTGAGAAGAAACCATCCAAGAGAGAATCTAGTGCGGTCAACGCAGTAGCTATTGTAAAGTCGGCCGGTGCTCCTCAGCGTCACCGTCAACAAAGGGAAGAAAGACCTAAGAGGCAATTTACTCCCCTCGGCATGACCTTGTCACAGATATTGCCACAGCTGCTGGAAACCAAGTTGGTAACTCTCATGGATCCCCCGAAGAATCCTAACAGGACACCTTCAAGGTACAATCCCAATGCTCGCTGCGCCTATCATTCCGACAGCCCGGGGCATGCTACAGATGACTGCTGGACTTTGAGAAATAGGGTTCAAGATCTGATTGACGCAAAGGAAGTCCAGCTCGACTCTCCAGAGGCTCCCAATGTGATCACTGCTTCCATGCCAAAACATGGCTAGGATAGAAAGCACTTTTTTTGTTCATTTGAATTCAAGTTGTAATTTTCTTTTGATTGTTCAAACATTTACTCATGTTAAACATTGTTATTTCTTTAATGCATCGCATATGTCCGTTTTGAAACAATATATTCGTATTCACTAAATGCAAATTATTTTCATATTTTTTCTGATGATTAACTCTTAAATAATAATTCTAAGCCTCTTGAGGGAGGATGACAAAAACGATACCACGATCTACAGTATGCTTTTGAACAGACCCCGCTGATGAGGTACAGGCATTGTTTCCATTCCTAAACACTGGAGTTATAAGGAAGATAATCCCTAGTCAACCCCTTTGAGCCAAAGAAGTAGGAGCTTCTCTTTTCAAGAAAATCTAAACCCTTAATCATAACCCGGGGCAGGGTAGTTCTCTCAGATGATCCAAGTGCATAACGAATGGCACCAAAAAGGTCCTTACAAAACAAAGAAAGACAGTGATGGTTCCGAATAATCAATAAAGAAAGGCAGTCATTATCTCAAAAATAAAAACCCAATAAGTCAAAACCTATGAAGGAGACTTACAAAACTGGGGCATCCCGCTGACTGTAATCACAAAAGAAACAGTTTAGGCAAAATTTAGGGATAGCGAAATCAAAAAGAAAGAGGTCATACAAACTCTCAACAAAAACAAAAAATGACTGCCTATTCAGAATAAATCATCAATATCTGAACCATCATTGGAACATCAAAGCAAAGACTCAACAAGGTCTAACGCATGATTAGCTGAGTTTAGGTTTGAAGAACATCACGAAGAGCGGGTGGGTACAAATAATTTGAGCCTTTATCCTTTGTTTCTTGAACCGTGAACCAGGCCACGTTATAACCCTCAAAAGTCCTAGCTGAAGCATGGGTTAGTTCGAAAGCATACTGTTACAAAAGGTATCCTGACTCCTTAAGGCTTGCGGTAAAATAATGAGTTGACATCGCAGTTTACAAAATTCACTGGTTTTACTAAAAAAAAATGCATTTTCAAAAACTTCAAGACAGACATAAGCTTTGCATTTCTGACGTAACATTGTTTGCATATGACTATTTGTTTGAACAGCCTAGAAGTCCACACGAAGAATATCTAGTGAACAAAAGCACTTCCAATCAAGGGGCATGACATGATCATTGTCCATCATCTGGGGCAGTCCAGTCAAGATTCGGAGAATCTCTCAAAAGCCTATCAGCCTGGGGCAGATCTCCGCCTGAGTCACTTGGGGAATTCCAACAACGAATCTTGCCTGATCAAATACCTTCTGGTGGCATGACAAAACACTTCCAACAGGGGCAGCTCCCTACATTCCCTGAACGTGGACATAGTCAAAAAATATTACGCCTAATCAAAGACCCGCTAGGTTGACATACCTAGGCAAAAATAAGGGCTTCCCGGCGAACCAAAAGGGTTCGGGCAAAATGAGGGATGAAATAAAAAAAAAATTTGTACACCCGGCAAGTCGAAAACCTGAAAAGGCGGCTTGGGCAAAAATGGGTATCCCGGTGGACTGAAAACCCGAAAGGGCGGTCCAGGCAAAAGTTAGGGATCAAAGCGTACGACTATGTCCTGTCATCTTGTCACCTGCCTACCAGAAGAAGGTCTGTCCATCAACAACTATCAGCACCTCACAGGTTTTCCTCTCCCACACCAGAAACAGGGGAAATAAAGAGTTGTCTAAACAATCTAACTGTTCTATCCTCCGAGGTACCAAGGTAGGTTCAGCTGAAGAACATAACCAGACATCTTAATTCCCCAGAGAGTAAGTCAGCAAGACAGTGTATTCTCCTCAAGCAAAACTATTATCAAACCTTAAGGAAGTTGGGTATCCTCCATCAGATATCAACATTCCCCAGCAACATATATCCTTAACAAGCATCCCCGGCAGTCTTGGTCTAAAGATTGTTCCCCGGCGGCATATCAATATTCAAAGGAATCACTTCCCCTGCAGCTCAAAACTTCCCCAAGAGAGTCTAATCCAGTTCCCCAGGAAAGTTGGAATTTATCTCCCCAAGCAGTAAACTTATCCCCAGTAGATTCTGGAAGCTTATCCTCGCAGAGCACGAACGCGTCGTCCGGCTTTATTTAAAGAGTTATTTCCCTACCAGGATATAACTGGGTTATCCTCAGCCAAAAGCCACGGAAAGAGCGTCCTCGACGAAGTCTTCTTATTCCCCAGCGAAGTCTCTTAACACTTCCAACACAACAATGGTATCCCCAGCAGGTTATTATCAACATCTCAATGAAGTATCTCTCTCCCCACAGAGTATTGCTCCCCAACAAGATCGTTAAAGTACTCTTCTCCCCGCAGAGTAATTCATGCGCCAAGTTTATTCCCCCAACGGAGTCATCTTCTCCTACCGGTATTCTTGCAATTATCATCCCCAGCGGAAGCAAAATCCATTCTCCAACATCAACCCAGGAGTGACTTCCCGGCACCCGTCAAGGATTCACTTTCCTAGACGAAAAATATTCATAAACATCTTCATACATTATAGCATGCATATACGCATCATGAACATACAATCTCACGTATTCATAGAGCATCTCGCATGTCATACCACATGACATCGCATACAACTAACGCTTGTCTTTTCAGGACAAAAATACAAAAATGACTACCATCAATGCTCGCAACTAAAGATCTGATTCTTGAATCTTGCCAGGGTGTATCTGTTGATGACCAAATACCAGATCCGATTCCTGTATCTTGCCAGGGTGTGTCTGAAGAGTTCGAGGATCCGATACCTGAATCTTGCCAGGGTGTATCCGTTGAAGACTAGCATTACCATATCTGATTCCTATATCTTGCCAGGGTGTGTCTGAAGAGTTCGAGGATCCGATACCTGAATCTTGCCAGGGTGTATCCGTTGAAGACTAGCATTACCAGATCCGATTCCTGTATCTTGCCAGGGTGTGTCTGAAGAGTTCGAGGATCCGATACCTGAATCTTGCCAGGGTGTATCCGTTGAAGACTAGCATTACCAGATCCGATTCCTGTATCTTGCCAGGGTGTGTCTGAAGAGTTCGAGGATCCGATGCCTGAATCTTGCCAGGGTGTATCCGTTGAAGACTAACATTACCAGATCCGATTCTTGTATCTTGCCAGGGTGTGTCTGAAGAGTTCGAGGATCCGATACCTGAATCTTGCCAGGGTGTATCCGTTGAAGACTAACATTACCAGATCCGATTCCTGTATCTTTCCAGGGTGTGTCTGAAGAGTTCGAGGATCCGATACTTGAATCTTGCCAGGGTGTATCCGTTGAAGACTAACATTACCAGATCCGATTCCTGTATCCTGCCAGGGTGTGTCTGAAGAGTTCGAGGATCCGATACCTGAATCTTGCCAGGGTGTATCCGTTGAAGACTAGCATTACCAGATCCGATTCTTGTATCTTGCCAGGGTGTGTCTGAAGAGTTTGAGGATCCGATACCTGAATCTTGCCAGGGTGTATCCGTTGAAGACTAGCATTACCAGATCCGATTCCTGTATCTTGCCAGGGTGTGTCTGAAGAGTTCGAGGATCCGATAACTGAATCTTGCCAGGGTGTATCCGTTGAAGACTAACATTGCCAGATCTGATTCCTGTATCTTGCCAGGGTGTGTCTGAAGAGTTCGAGGATCTGATACCTGAATCTTGCCAGGGTGTATCCGTTGAAGACTAACATTGCCAGATCCGATTCCTGTATCTTGCCAGGGCACGTCTGAAGAATTTGAAGATTCAGCTCCTGTAACCAGTCAGGACACATCTATACAAAGCATCTGAAAACCAGATCCTGCAACATGTCAGGTACTCATTTTTCTTTCGCAGGTACGCAAGTTCTCGCTAAGGAATCTCTTACGCGATCAACATCCAGATGGCATCTATAAGCCCATCATCCTATCCATCAATCTCCAAATGGCATCTATAAGCCCATTCCCATCATCACACTGCTGCTATGTGAGCGCAAATTTCTGGGCACTCTAGTGTTCAATCATCTTCTACCCTCGGATTACGAAAGGCACGTCGGCCAATCTGCATCCTCAGGTCTAAGAAGATTTAACAGGGGCAACTGTTGTACCCCAAAATTTGCCCTCCCATATTCTTCAGAAATTGCCAAGTCATGCTTCAAAATTCCCCAAGGGTTGCACAGTTCAAGGGCCTCCTAACAGTCAAAATTAGGGTTTTGGATCTGGCAAAGTAAATGAAGTTACCAAGGGTCCAATCAAGTCCCACATGCCTACAAATATGGTCAAGCATCCTCATATCAAGTTTCAAGACTTTCAGCACAAAATTGCACAGTCAAAAACCCTAATTGCACTACAGTCAACTGTAGGGGCAAAATGGTCATTTGACAGTCAAAAGTCCAAATTTTTGGTCAACATCTCATTTTGAAGCCACAAACATCATTTGATCAATGCTTGATCATGATTCTCAAATCTTGGCTCAAAAATCATCAAGATGCAAAAGTTTCCTTATTTGGACAGCTGAAAAAGTCAACTGTAAATTGACCAGGGCATAACTTTCATATGGATTATCATAAAAATTCCATCCAAAGCTCATTTTGGAGAGAAAGGAATTTCCTACAACTCATCTTCATACTTCAAGTCCAAGAAATGCTCTCACAAAAAGTTATCAATTTCAACATTATAGGTCATTTTCAAAAGTCAACAAAAAGGGACTTTAAGTCAAAGGCCATAACTTGATATTGGTAAATCAAAATGACATGGGACCAAAGACATTGGTTAGAGGACTCAAAGACCTTTCCAAAATGTCCAAGAACATGAGCAAAGCTTAAAAATTGAGCAAGTTATGCCTTGTGGAAGTTGGGAAATATTTGGATATTTTGAAAAGTCAACATTGATTCAAATGACCTAAAATTGCTAATGGGCCTCTTTTTCTTCCATAATTCATCATCCAAGACATGCACACGACCATTTGGCCCAAAGGGAAGTTTTTTACTATTTTTATTTATTTATTTGAATTTTTTATTACAATTAATTCATTTAAACTAAATAAAATATGAAAAATACTAAATTAATGAAATCAAATCTTTTTGTGCAGAAAATACTCTCATTGGACACTCAAGATTCGTGCATAATCATTTTTGGAAGGTTTTGTCATGATTTGGTAGCAAAAGCATGTGAAAAAGATTGAAAAATAATGGCTTGAAAATCAAATATTGCATAATCAATTCCTTGATTCTTTTGATCAGATTTTTGACCTAATTGGTTCCATACATAAGCATGATCAAGACCTAATGCTCACTAACCAAAAAGCTGCGCAAGAATCTGGAGAACAAAACTTGACTTTTTTCTTAAAAATCTCAAAACTGAAAACAGGGTTAGTTTTTTATTCAAGCCAAAAGAACCATCCCATCACCTTCCTAGGACATCACTGATCCTAACTGAATAGATTTTCACGTCCCTCGCACCTTGAAACGGTATACAGAGATCAAACTTGTTCATATTTTTTCTATAACCGTATTTTAAATTCCCAGCATTCTCATTGCATTTTGTTCATGGATTTGTACTAATGAGACTCTCCTGATGCTAGCTATGTAATTTAATTGTATTTTTATCACCTATATGCGATTTCACCATTGTTGAAGGTTAGGGTTCTTCAGCTTTCGAATTAGGGGTTTTTGGCTATGGAAAAATTGGAACATAAGACTTAGGCCACTCAATTCAGCATACTCAGACGATCTCAAAACGCATCTCGCGCTCAATTTATGAGCCTCCACAAGCTATTCGCTATTTTCCAGAAAAGGGCATAAGGGAACGATGTAAAAACTGTGGCCTATGTTCTTTATGTTTCAGAAAAAAATAAACAATAAAGACGATGACTCGGTGGCAGGCAATGAGTGGTTGATTCGAATTTTCGCGCCAGACCGCCACTAACTCCAATTTTCTATTATATAATTTTTTTTCCATTTATATTAATGAATATGCATGCAGCTCAGTTGGTTGAGAAGGACGTTCATAAACCTCAGGACCTGGGTTCGAGCCCCAGGTCCCCATCCTCTTTCATATTTTTCTACATTTAATATTCGTATGCAGTTTCAATGTAGTGGACCACCATACGCCTTCAAAATCAAGTTGTTCACTTGGCCAATGAGATCAATCAGAGGGTCACGATCTGGAGATCATGGGGAACTCTAGTCAACGCGTACACATGCCAGTGGAAAAAGTCAAGAAGGCCAAGGTTGATGGGCCTAAATTGCTAAAAGAAAACCCTCCAAAATTTGGGGCAGACCCCCTAGGTTTGCAAATGCTTTTTATTATTCTTTATTTTTCTCATTATTTTCACTTTCTTTTAATTATTGTTTTTTTATTAATTCAATATTTTCATAATATATAAAAAACACCAAAAAAATCAGAAAAAGATAAAAAAATGATAAATATTTTTATTTTAGTATTTTTTGTAAATAAATTCATTAATTCACTTAGTTTTTAAATTTAGGTTTTTAATCTTAATATTCTTCACTAAAACTCAAAACTTATAGAATTAGGGTTTAATTAAATTTTTATCCCTTTTTATTTTCTTTCATAATAATTAAATATTTACTATTACTTATTTTTGTAATTAAATTGCATGTAAAATAATTAGGGTTAATTTTAGGTTAAACTTTAATAGGTTTTCATAATAAAATAAAAATTGTAGAATTAGGTTTAATTGCATTAAATTCTCCAAAATACCAAAAAATACCAAAAATAATTTCTTTTGTCTTTTTAATTTTAATTAATTTCATCATATAATTTAATTTTGCAAAAAAGGGTCCAACGCCCTCGTTTTAATTCTTATTTAATTCGCGTGTTTATTTCTTTTCCGTAATTTTTATGTACCTCTCCCAAGGCCTTGTAAATTCGGACAATTTAATTTCTCGCACTTTATTTTATTTCTTTATTTATTTTTCTGTCAAATCGGGTTCTGGAAATTTTGGCGATGTGGACCCGCGCCTGTTGTAATAGTTTAGAATTTTTACTTCTCGCAAATATTTTAACTGTTAATTGATGCATGCAAGAATGAATGACCATAAATAAAAACAAGCGTAGAACACCAATAACATGACAAGATAAAATAACTGAATCTGACACACGAATTCACACACCACCCCTAGGGTACGCCTCACTGTTGCCTTGCCTCGAAAGGTGATCGTCGAGTAGAGGATGTCTTAGTAAGTCCTCATGATCCGGGAACCTGGCATGAGGGTAGCTTCTAAGGTGTCTTCCTATTGCTCTGGTGATCACCATGTCCCGAACCTCGAATTGACCCGAACACCTCTAAAGGTGGTGCTACCTACCTCTCAATGGTGGGATGGCACTACTTTAAAGGACACTTACACAGACGAATTCCTTAGGGTAGGTAGACGACTCTAGATACTTGCTCTAATTTCAAAACAAAATTCAAAAATACTTTTCACACCGACACCTTTTCAAAAAGCTTTCAAAAGCAATTTTTCAAACACTCTTGAGGACCGATACAAGAGTCGAACTGAAATTTTCAAAGAAACTTTTTAAAACCCACAGTTGAAAAGCAAACAAACCATTTTTGAAAACACAAATGAGCAAGTATCTAAGAGCCCATGGATAACCATGGATAGAAAGGGTGCTAACACCTTCCCTTTCTATAATCTACCTCCCGAACCGAGAGCAATCTCTTTAAGGAATTTTTCTGTGCTTTTGTCCTTTCCATTTGGAGAAAATAAAAGACGGTGGCGACTCTTGCTTCCGCGACATTTCGCGAACCAGCGTTAAACATTCAGTTCTAGATCCACCGATCATAGTAAGGTACAAATGTGTGTGGACTATAAAGACCTGAACAGGGAAAGCCCCAAGGATGACTTCCCGCTTCCCCACATTGATGTTCTGGTTGACAACACCACACAACACAAAATCTTCTCCTTCATGGATGGTTTCTCTGGCTACAACCAGATCAAGATGGCTCCTGAAGACATGGAGAAGACAACCTTCGTCACACAGTGGGAAACCTTCTGTTATAAGGTGATGCCTTTTGGGTTGAAGAATGCTGGGGAAACTTATCAGCGAGCCATGGTCGCCTTGTTCCACGATATGATTCACCATGAGATAGAGGTTTATGTTGATGATATGATATCCAGATCTCAAACCGAGGAATAACACCTTGATCATCTGCAAAAGTTGTTCGACAGGATGAAGACATACAAGCTAAGGTTGAATCTGAATAAGTGCACCTTCGGGGTGAGGTCTGGTAAGCTTCTGGGTTTCGTCGTCAGTGACAAAGGTATTCAGGTAGACCCTGCAAAGGTAAAGGCCATACCAGAGATGTCGGATCCCCGTACAAAGAAGGAGGTTAGAGCTTTCTTGGGATGCCTAAATTATATTTCCAGGTTCATTTCACATCTGACTGCTACTTGTGAGCCAATCTTCAAGCTTCTGAAGAAAGATCAAGTGGTAAAGTGGAATGACGAATGCCAGACCGCTTTCGAAAGAATCAAGCAGTACCTTCAAGAACCACCAATTTTGATGCCTCCAGTTGAAGGAAGACCTTTGATATTGTACTTAACAGTGCTAGACAATTCAATGGAGTGTGTGTTGGGGAAGCATGACGCGTCTGGTCGAAAAGAGCATTCAATATACTACCTTAGCAAAAAATTTACCGACTGTGAGACAAGATACTCACTGCTCGAGAAAACTTGCTGCACTTTGTCATGGGCTGCTCGCCGACTGAGACAGTATATGTTGACCCACACTACTCTGTTGATATCTAAGATGGACCCAATAAAGTACATCTTTGAGAAGCCCGCACTCTCCGGAAGAATAGCGAGATGGCAAATGATCTTAACCGAATATGATATCCAATATACAACCCAGAAAGTAATCAAGGGAAGTGTATTAGTTGATCATTTGAAACATCAGGCCGTGGATGACTACCAGTCCATGAATTTTGAGTTCCCGGACGAGAATATTATGCTAGTGACTGACTACGAAGAACCTGGACCTGATGAAGGACCTAAAGAGGGATCCCGATGGACCATGGTTTTTGACGGAGCTTCGAACGCACTCGGTAATGGCATTGGCGCCATAATCATATCTCCTGAAGGTTGTCATACTCCTTTCACTGCCCGACTCTGTTTCAACTGCACTAGCAACATGGCGAAGTATGAAGCCTGTATCTTGGGTCTCAAAGTTGTTATCGACCTTAGGATCAAGTTCTTAAATGTTTTTGGGGATTTAGCCTTGGTGATAAGTCAAATCAAAGGCGAATGGGATACGAAGCATCTGAACCTCATCCCGTATAAAGAGTATGTGTTGACATTGCTGCCGCACTTTGAGGAGGTAACCTTTGAACATTTCCAACGAGATGAGAATCATTTAGTGGACATGCTGGCTACCATGTCTTCTATGTTCAAAGTCATGTGGGACAACGAAGCTCCCCAAATCACCATTGAGAGTTTGGATGAACCAGCTCACTGCTGCGAGATTGATACTGAAGAGGTAGCATACAAACCTTGGTTTCATGAAGTAAAAAAGTATCTCGGGGATCAAGAGTATCCCTAAGGGGCATCTGTCAATGATAAGAAGTTTCTGAGAAGGTTCGCCGCGAAATTCTTCCTCAGCAATGGAATCCTCTACAAGCGCAATCATGACTCTACCTTACTACAGTGTGTAGACAAGAGCGAAGCAGAGAGGATTATGACAGATTTACATGAAGGTACCTTCGGAACCCATTCCAGTGGACACACCATGGACAAGAAGATCCTACGAGCGGGATACTACTGGTCCACTATGGAAGCAGATTGTTATCAACACTCTCGAACTTGTCATAAGTGTCAAATCTATGTTGATAAGGTGCATGTGCCTCCGGTTCCTTTGATTGTCTTGATGGTTCCTTGGCCCTTTACAATGTGGGGCATTGACATGATCGGAGAAATCAGACCTACCGCTTCCAATGGGCATCTCTTCATCCTGGTAGCCATCGATTACTTTACAAAATGGGTTGAGGCTGCCTCCTTTGCTACCGTTACAAAGAATGTTGTGGCGCGATTTATCAGGCATAACCTAATATGTCGGTACGGTGTGCTAGAGAGAATTATCACTGACAATGGTACGAATCTCAACAATACGATGATCACTGAACTCTGTAAGCAATTCAATATACAGCATCATAACTCTTCTCCCTACCGGCCGAAGATGAATAACACTGTTGAAGCGGCTAACAAGAACATCAAGAATATTATACAAAAGATGACAGTGACATACAAAGACTGGCACGAGATGTTACCATTTTCTCTTCATGGGTAGTGCACCTCCGCATGGATGTCGACAGGGGCAACACCCTACTCTCTAGTATATGGCATGGAGGCAGTCCTACCCATTGAGGTCCAGATCCCTTCTTTAAGGATTATGAAAGATGCGGGTTTGAATGAAGACGACTGGATCCAGACTCGACCTGACCAACTGAATCTGATCGATGAGAAGAGACTTACTGCTGTCTGTCATGGTCAAATGTATAAAAATGGATGATCAAGGCATTCAACAAAAAAGTCAGACGCCAAGAGTATCAAGTCGGGATCTAGTAATCAAGCGCATCATATTGCCGCAAGGTGATCCCAGGGGAAAATGGACTCCCACATACGAAGGGCAATTTGTGATCAAAAACATTTTCTCGGGTGGAGCCATGATTCTAACCACCTTGGACAGTGACGATCTTCCTCACCCTGTCAATGCGGACATAGTGAAAAGATACTATGCGTGATTAAATACCCGCTAGGTTGACTGGCCTAGGAAAAAATAAGGGCTTCCCGGTGAACCAAAAGGGTTCGGGCAAAAATAAGGGATGAAAACGAAAAAATATTTACACCCGGCAAGTCAAAAACCTGAAAAGGCGGATTGGGAAAAAAGGGGTATCCTGGTGGATTGAAAACCCGAAAGGGAGGTCCAGGAAAAAGTTAGGGATTTAAAGCGTATCACTATGTCCCATTGGATCACCTTGCGATCATACCTCAGTATCAACTATCAAGCTCGAACGACACCAATCAATCTAATCAACTCCGGACAAGCAGCAAAGCGATGATACGCTCGAAGACATAGCGGCAATAGCAAAATTGAAACTCAATGGTAATTTTGCACATAGTTGTTTTCTTTTTGTTGTACACAATATTTTATAGCTTCCATTTTTACGGCGGTGTTCTCTTACTAGAGCGTTAGCTTCCTTGTACAAAAACGCATGTTATAGGCCAACTTCGAAAATTAATACAAGTCATTTTTTACCAAACCATTTGTTTTTATTTTTCTGTTTTGTTTTGCAAGAACGTCCAATGATTTATTCTTGACATATGCATTTGAATATGATTGTTGTTCACAAATATTTGCATAGGAAACAGAAAGGCAATTGCTCGTAACTTAAGAAACAAGGGCAAAAACTAAAAAAATGTCAAACTCGATAGTTACTCTGTCCAGTAGGTACCAGGGTAGAGACAACTTTGAAACACGGTCATCAGTACATACGCCTCCGTGGCGCCTACCCTCCCCACAGAGTAGAGGCAATCAAAGCATTGATATCAGTTTCCCCAAACAGGAAGTACTTTCCCCAGCCGAATTTCATAATCGCAAGCGGGTCATAAATTTTTCTCCCGGACAGAGTTTATTTCTCTGAATACAAAAGCTCAATCCCCGACAGAGCTTATCCCTCCAGCTATGGAAGTTCACCTTCCAACAGAGTTATTCCCCCGCAAAGTTATTCTCAAGCAGAGTCTCTCCCAGACAGAATATCCGTGAACAAGGAGCAAATCTCCAGCGTAGTCATCTCCGTTCACCATCCCCAGCGGAAGTAGAAGAACCACGGTTTTCTATGATAGTCAGGAATGCTATTTCCAATACTCTCAGGCAGCAGTCAGGGATTTATTTTCCCAGACTCGAATATGGCACAATAGTATCTCGTGTTCATACATCATGACATACGCATACATATCGCATACAACATAATCTCACTTATTTTAAGAACATCATCCCACCATGCATTTCATTCATCGCATACAATTAACCCTGTTATCTTTTCAGGAAAGACAATTATCATCGATAATCCTAGCATTTATACATGTCACATCTGCAGACAACTAATGGAAAATCAGTTCCAGAAACCAAACGGGTCAACTAATCTACATGATCAAATGAAGTAGCCCTACTATCCAGGCTTTCATCTCGAAGCAACCTTACCCAGGTTCCTTCCCATAAGCCCTACTATCCAGGATTTACACTCGAAGTATCCCTACGACCCATGTTCCTTCTCATAGCCCTACTATCCAGGCTTTCATCTCGAAGTAACCCTACTATCCAGGTTCCTTCCCAAAATCCCTACTATCCAGGATTTCATCTCGAAGTAATCCTACGACCCAAGTTCCTTCTCATAGCCCTACTATCCAGGATTTCATCTCGAAGTAACCTTACCCAGGTTCCTTCCTATAAGCCCTACTATCCAGGCTTTCATCTCGAAGTAACCCTACAATTCAGGTTCCTTCTCATAGCCCTACTATCCAGGCTTTCATCTCGAAGTATCCCTACTATCCAGGTTCCTTCCCATAAGCCATATTATCTAGGCTTTCATCTCGAAGTAACCCTACGACCCAGGTTCCTTCTCATAGCCGTACTATCCAGGCTTTCATCTCGAAGCAACCTTACCCAGGTTCCTTCCCATAAGCCCTACTATCCAGGATTTCATCTCGAAGTAACCCTACGACCCTGGTTCCTTCTCATAGCCCTACTATCTAGGCTTTCATCTCGAAGCAACCTTACCCAGGTTCCTTCCTGTAAGCCCTACTATCCAGGCTTTCATCTCGAAGTAACCCTACGACCCAGGTTCCTTCTCATAGCCCTATTATCCAAGCTTTCATCTCGAAGCAACCTTACCCAGATTCCTTCCTATAATCCCTACTATCCAGGCTTTCATCTCGAAGTAACCCTACGACCCAGGTTACTTCTCATATCCCTACTATCTAGGCTTTCATCTCGAAGCAACCTTACTCAGGTTCCTTCCCATAAGCCCTACTATCCAGGCTTTCATCTCGAAGTAACCCAACTATCCAGGTTCCTTCCCATAAGCCCTACTATCCAGGCTTTCATCTCGAAGTAACCCTACAACCCAGGTTCCTTCTCATAGCCCTATTATCCAGGCTTTTATCTTGAAGCAACCTTACCCAGGTTCCTTCCCATAAGCCCTACTATCCAGGCTTTCATCTCGAAGTAACCCTACTATGATACGGTGGGAGAACTGACTTGAGGGTTTTGCGTTTTATGGCAAATGTTGCAGTTAGCAAGAGTCGCCACCGACTTTTCTTTTATCCAAAGGAAAGGTGAAAAGGCATAGGAAAGATCTTTGAGATGTTTTTTGAGTTCGGGGGGTAGATTATGAAAAGGGAAGGTGTTAGCACCCTTTTCATCCATGGTTTTCCATGGGCTCTTAGTTACTTTCTATATCACTTGCTTTTGTTTGTTTGAAATTGTGTTTAGTGTGGTTTTGAAAGTATTTTATAAAAGAGGCCATTCGTTTAGGCAATCTTTGTAATGATTCTCGTTCGTAAGAATGTATACAAAGATGTTTGTCTTTTTGAAAATGTTTTCAATGTTTGTAAAATGTTTGGAAATATGTGTGTTTGTTTTTTAAAATAGCAAGGATGTTCGTTTGAAATTAGAGCAAGTAACTAGAAGCAATCTACCTACTTAAATGTCTTTCTTATGCATTTTCTATTCCTTTGACATTGTTGTCTTACCATTGATTTGGTAAGCAACCCTATCTTTGGATGTAAACGGGACGGGTGTGGGTCATCGTATAACCATAATTAGCAATGTTGCAAAGTATCTTAGCATTTTTGAGGGACCAAGATCATTTTGTAAGGCAATCTTGAATAGCGTCATCGAGGGACTATGATCTTATATTTATTTGTTTTTCCAAGATACTTCGCATGCGTAATATGGCTATTTTTGTTTTAGGCAACTAAGTGGATAAACCCTAAGGATGCTTATGTGCAAGTGTACCATTTTCATGCTTTGATTTTGTCTTATATTTAGGGTTTTCTATTTTGCTTTGTTTTGATCTTGTCATACAAATCCTAATTACTAATCATGGCATATAAAGCGATAAATTGCGTAATGTAAATATTTCTAAGCTATTACAACAATTTATGGGAGGGGGAATACAAATTTGAATGGGGATTTTCAAAAATATAAACCAAAATAAATTATTACAACCAAATCGAATTTGTACGAATTTGAATAAATAATACAATATTTAAAGATGCAATATAATGTACATGTAAGAAAAGATTTTTTTTGTTTTTGTCTTGTTTTTATGTACAAGAAATGTTCATCTAAACCTAAAAATATAAGGAAAAGGAATTAATTTCTTAAAATGGGATTAACCCTAATTATTATTTTAAAATAAAATAGAGCCCTTATGCATTATAATTTTATGTATTTTTTGTATTAAAATAATAAATAATATTGTATAAAAACATAAAAAATTTATATATGCAAAAATAAGTATTTATAAGTATGGAATGAAAAATAAATTAAACTAAATATGTTTTAACTATATTTTACAAATTTATTAAGAAAATATGTGATATCTATTAAAAAATATATATATTTTTATGTGAAAAATAAAAAAATAAAATAAAAATGTAATATTATGAAATTTACATTTTTGGGATTTTTATGTATTAAAGAAATATTTAATATATATATATATATATATATATATATATATATATATATATATATATATATATATATATATATATATATATATATATATATATATATATATATATATATATATATATATATATATATATATATATATATATATATATATATATATATATATATATATATATATATATATATATATATATATATATATAAATGAAAATAAGATAAATAAAATAAAAATAATAAAAGTATAACAAACTTGCCAGGAGGTGATGTAGCAGATTGGTAGTAATGTTAGCAAAAAATATTGGCCCAAAAGACTAAGCCCAACCTGCAAAAATGGCAAAATGGAAAGGGGAAAAATGTGAAAAACACAAAAGTAGCGCGCCCAGGTTCGAACCCAGGACATGGGTCTCACCAGCGCGCTACTTTACCACTGGGGTGGCTGTACATCCATTGTCTTAAGGAAAACAAAAATAATATAACCCAAGACAAGTCCTTGCCCTGTATTTCGTCTTCTTCCTCAAGCTTGGCCAGACACCCTATAACTCTCTCATACTTCCATGAAAATGAAAACTTATAACATGAAAATTGTAGTACTTGAACTCACGATTCCAACCATATAAGTTATGTGAACTATCAATCAAAGATCAAAGAGAATTTTAACAGCCCTAAATTTTAACCTAATATTTTTAGAAATTTCAAGTTCCAAATTCTCTCAACTCAAGTAAAATCAATGCAAGATAAAGATATGTATAGTTTCGTTATGATGAGGACTACACTTTTTATTCACAAATCATGGCTTATGGTTGCCTGTACAAGGAGATATAATTTGAGATTTTACCTCCTTCAGTTGGAATCGTGGATTGAACTGGAGTGAGTTTGATGGAGGCCTGATGCTTGCTTGAGCTTCCTTGAACTTCCCTGAATGTATTCCAACCTTTGCCTTACTCTGAAAGTATCTGAAACACCTTGGCAAAGTCAAACTACAAGCTCTGAAATCAACAATGGCAGATGGTGGAAAAGTGATTACAGAACAGGGATGAAGGTTTGGATTGGTTTGATATCAAGTATGTAGGATGTTTGAATGATCAAAACTTGAAACGCACGAGCCAAATGGAAGATGGATATGCTTATGCCAAAACTGCAGGTTTGGACAAATTTTTGGTGTTTTTCTGCTTGGGAGTGTTTCAGGCCTTTGCTAATCGTCCCTTGTGTTGCATAATGTTTGTATATTAGTATAAGATCAGTTTCCTATCTTCCCTTCAACAGATGTGCCAGTTCTAGCCTTTTGGCCACCTTTCTTGCTTTTGAAGCAAAGTGAAGGGACAAGGCTTGTCATGCTTGTACTTGCTCTCTTAGGGTTGGTATCAACTTGTACAATTTACTTTATACCTGTAAAACTTATATGTGAAAAGGGGACAGGTCCAATGCTCAAGATTGTGAAGTTTGCAAAAGTTGACCTTTTTCAAAATGGCAATGGTCACTTTTTGCCATAAATGGAATTGCAAGTTGGATAATGGTTCTAAGGCATGGATCAAAGCTTTGTCAACTAAGTAAGCATTTAATTAAGGAGTATGGAACAAGTTTGGGACCTTTAAAGCATGGATTAGGCAGCATAGGTACTGATTGCAACTTTGTTCTTCATGAAATGGCTTGGACAAAAAGTGAGAAAATGCCAACTTCATCTCTTCGATTCTCCCTACTCAAAAATGATCTTGAGGAGTTCTTGGACATTTTGGAACTCTTGCAATGTGCTATATAACTCATATTTGAAATGCATTTTGATATACCTCTTGGAACTAGGTGAAAAATTGCCATGAAGTTGGGTCCAAAACCTGCCTAAATTAGGGCAAAATTTCACTAAGTTACTTAGTTCATGACCATGTATTCATAAATTTATATCTTGAGATCCAAGAATCTTTAGGGAAAGGTTTGTGAATAATAGTTGTATATTTCATGGAGATCTACAACTTTCATGTTGGAAACTTTCTTTGAATCATTATGCATCATGGTGAAAAAGTGGCCTAAAGTTGAGAAAAAATAAGAAATTTTCTATACTTAGAAAAATTTCTAAGTTAAAAAAAATTTCAAATTCAAACCCTAATCTTCAAACTTGGATTTCTTGATGAACAAGTTTCACATTTTGACATGTTTTGGTGAATTATGACCCTTGGCACTTGATTTTGACCAAAAAGTCAATGTTTGACTTTTTAGTGTACAGTTGACTTTTGATTAGTTGACTGTAAATTTCATCTGCCAATCCAATGAAATTGAAATGTTTTGAGCCATGTAATTAGGTCAAGATTATGAAATTGAATCCTTGAAATCATGCTTTAACTCAATTGGTCATTTGCTAGGTCAAAAACCAGAAATTGCGCTTCCTCAGTCAAAAACCCTAATTTTGACCATTTTGCCCTTTTGGTGATTTGATCAAATTTCTTGAGGAGTTGCGATCCAAACTTGACCAAATGACACATATAAGTTTAAAATGTTGATGTGGATCAAAAATTAGGAAGTTTGACTGTAAAATGGCCATGGTTGACTTTTTCCCAATACAGTTGATTTTTAGGTCAACTGTCCAATTGACTGAGCAACAGTGTGATCCAAGGCTTGAAATTTGACATGGGTAATCTTGGGGTTCCATAATGATGTTTAAAATTCACATGAAGCATTGATAGTCAAAAAAATCCTTGTGCAATCTCAAACCCTAAATTTGGGTCATCAGTGCAAGATGATATGCCTTGAGCTGACCAAACCCTAATCCAGTCTTGAGTCAAAGAAATCTTGTGAGAAAAGTATTGATAAATGAGAGGGAAAATTTTGGGGTACAACATCTTCCCCTGTTCAATCTTCTTGAACCTGAAGAGTTAGATTGGCGAGCTTTGTCGTTCGTGACTCGAAGGTAAAAGATGATTGGACACTAGAGTGTCCATAAATTTGCACTCGATAATGCGTGGTTGAGGGAATGGGCTTAAAGATGCCATTTGGAGAAATGATAGAATCTTGTTGGAGATGGGCTTGTAGATGCCATCCAATAATGTTTGTTGAATTGTAAATTGTAAGCTGAAAGAATGAGTGTCAGAATGGCATTCGTGCCTGGAGCGTATCTGAACTGTATCTGAATCTGGATGAGCAACAGAATGGCATCCGCGCCTGGAGCGTATCCGAACAGTATCTGAAGTCTGAATTTGAATGAGTAACAGAATAGAATACGTGTCTGGAGCGTATCTGAACTGTATCTGAAGTTTGAATCTGAATGAGTAATAGAATGGCATCCGTGCCTGGAGCGTATCTGAACTGTATCTGAAGTTGAATCTGAATGAGTAACAGAATGGCTTTTGTGTATGTAGCGTATTTGTACTGTATCATGAAGTCATATTGTTAATGTTAGTTGTTAATCTTATCCTGAAAAGGGTAAAATGTTAGCTGAACACAGAGTTATGTTGCATGCGATGCATGATGCAATGTATTTGCTTTAATCAATGTTTATGATGTATGGATGTAATGTATGCGCATGTAAGCTGATTTGCTGTATTGCTGCCTGATTGAGGAAAATAAATCCCTGAAAGCTACTGGGGATATATGGATTCTTCATGTCTTGAAGTTTGAAGTACTAGCAAAAATTCGCCTGTGAGGGCAATGCCACATATTGCTTTGAGGAATCCTGAGAAATTTGTTGATCTCTACTGGGGATTAATAGTTTGAAGTTTATTCCGCTGGGGATTTAAATGATACACTGTGGAGGTTGCTTATGAAATAGCCTAGAGACGTTTTTTCGGCTCTTTCAACTTATCAGTAATTGTCTTTCTCATTTTGTTTATTTATAAACAGTAATTATGTTCAAATGTATATGTTCATTAATGAATCAATAGACGTTTTTGCAAATAAAACACAAGTGTAAAGAAAAAGACAAATAGTTTTCTATAATTTCAAAGGGATATCTTTGTATTGACTTTGAATAAGTATTTTGTACAAAGGAGACAATCATTCTAGTAAGAGAAATGATGCCATAAAAAAAGCAAGAAAAATTTTATACAAAGAAAGATAGCTATATGCACTAATCCCATGGGGTTTCCATTCTGTTATAGCCTTTGTATCTCCGAATATCTTGTCTATTTGTTGATTCGTCCAAAGATGATTGAATTGATCATAAACTCTGAGTTTGTCGATGGAAATCACGAGGTTGTCCTCAAAGTGATCCGACGAGACATAGTCGTATGCTTTAATTCCCTAACTTTTGCCTGGACCGCCCTTTCGGGTTTTCAGTCCACCGAGAAACCCTTTTTTGCCCAGTCGCCCTTTCGGGTTTTCAACTTGCTGGGTGTACAGATTTTTTTTTATTTTATCCCTAACTTTTGCCCGAACCCTTTTGGTTCACCGGGATGCCCTTGTTTTGCCTAGGTGTGTCAACCTAGCGGGTCTCTTATGCGTAGTATCTTTTGACTATGTCCGCATTTGTAGGGTGTGGCAGGTCATCGCCATCCATGGTGGTTAGGATCATTGCCCCACCGAAGAAGATGTTCTTGATTACAAATGGTCCTTCATAGGTAGGAGTCCATTTGCCCCTGGGATCACTTTGTGGCAAGATGATGCGCTTGATCACTAGATCTCCAACTTGATATACTTGGCGTCTAACTTTCTTGTTGAAAGCTTTGATCATCCGCTTTTGATACATTTGACCATGGCAGACAACAGTAAGTCTCTTTTCGTCAATTAAGTTTAGTTGATCAAGTCGAGTCTGGATCCAATCGTCCTCATTCAAACCTGCATCCTTCATAATTCTCAAAGAGGGGATCTGAACCTCAATAGGCAAGACAACCTTCATGCCATAAACCAAAGAATAGGGTGTTGCCCCAGTTGATGTTCGAGTCGTGGTACGATACCCATGGAGAGCAAATGATAGAATCTCGTTCCAGTCCTTGTAGGTGACTATCATTTTCTGTATGATCTTTTTTGTTAGAACAATGTTTGAATCTACTACCCTATGTTTAAGTTTTGATGATAACAAAGTGAAAAGATATAGTATTTATAAGTGTCATGAATGAACTATCTGCTGCCTAAAATTATTATGTTCTGACTTGCAGATACGCTGATTGAAATAAGCAAGATCACATCTATTCAGCATCAGAATTTGATTTCATACACCAGCATCAGAAGTTGCTACATCAGAACGTCAAGATCAGATGATCAACTCACGTACATGCTGAAGCCTGATGAACAAGACTGCGCTCAAACACTCTGATACAGAAACACAATAGTTCATCAGCAGCGAAGCAGAATCAGAATGAGCCAAGCCAGAACGTGCATTGAAGAAGCAACGGTACTGTGCATTGAAAGCTAATTAATTCCAACGGCCTCATTCCAGACAAGATCTGCTCAAAAAGGAAAGCTTGTTATTAGCATTGAATCAAGAATATTGCATTCAACGTTCATCATCTCAAGTGCTATATAAACAAGGCTTTGAAGATTATAATGGCTAATGCTCTCAAAATCTCTACACGCACAAAAGCTGAACCATAATCTTCGTTCTACCAGTTTTGCTAAACCATACTCTGATATTCCATTACTGTTTAGCAATCTAGTTTCTAAGCTTCATTTTGTGTATACATCACAGTTGTGATAAAGTTTTGTAGAAAACATCCACACACATTGTTTTATCTCTTTGTAAGAAAGTGTTGCCTTGACAAACCGGGTTGTGGTTTGAATCAAGAAGGCTTTAGCAGTTGTTAAAGCAGTCTGTAATATTCAGTTGAATATAGTGAATTAAGACCTCGTTGGAGAGAGGCGAAATCACCTTGACGGGTGGACTGGAGTAGTTTGAGATCAAACGAACCAGGATAAAAATATCGTGTTCATTGCTTTAGATTTCAGTTTTACAATTCAACCCCCCTTCTTGTGTTTTTCACCACTTCAATTGGCATCAGAGCGCCTGGTTCTGAGCTAAAACACTTAACCGTGTCAGTACAAGATCCAGCGTCAGAAAAACACAATGGCAGGAAACAATTCTCACATCAGCAATGACAACAATGAGGACAGAGACAGATTCAGTGGCAAACCTCCAGTCTTTGATGAAGAAAACTTTGATTACTGGAAAGACAGAATTGAAAGCTTCTTTCTAGCACATGATGCTGATCTGTGGGATATGGTGACAGATGGATACACGCACCCTGTGAATGCAAGTGGTCAGAAGATTGATAGAAAATCAATGTCTGATCAACAAAAGCGTGACTTCAAGAATCACCACAAGGCCAGAACCATCCTCCTCAGTGCCATTTCCTATACTGAGTATGAAAAGATCTCCAACAGAGACACAGCAAAAAATATCTTTGATTCTCTCAGAATGACGCACGAGGGCAACGTTCAGGTCAAAGAAACAAAAGCTCTGGCGCTCATTCAGAAGTATGAGGCGTTCAAAATGGAAGAATCTGAATCCATTGAAACTATGTTCTCTAGATTCCAGATTCTGGTAGCTGGTCTCAAAGTTCTGGACAAAGGGTACTCTACTGCTGACCATGTCAAGAAAATAATCAGAAGTTTACCTAAGCAGTGGAGGCCTATGGTTACTGCTATGAAGCTAGCTAAAGATCTCAACAAAATCACTCTGGAGGAACTTATAAGCTCCCTCAGAAGTCATGAGATAGAGCTAGAAGCTGATGAGCCTCAGAAGCAAGGTAAGCCTTTAGCATTAAAATCTAACAGAAAATTTGAGTCTAAAGTTTTGCAGGCAGTTGAAGAAACATCTGATGGATCCTCATCAGAAGAAGACGAACTTTCCCTTCTCTCCAGAAGAGTAAATCAACTGTGGAAGCAAAGACAAAGGAAGTTCAGGAATCCCAGAAGATCTGATCAGAACGAGTCTTCTTCCAGATTCAGAAGAACAGATTCTTCCTCTGGATACAGAAGATCTGAAGGCTCCTCTAGTAGCAAGAAGCCAAACACCAAAGACATCATCTGCTACGAGTGCAATGAGCAAGGACACTACAAGAGTGACTGCCCAAAGCTTCAGAGGGAAAAGCCCAAAAAGAAGTTTGGAAGAGAGAAGAAGAAAAGTCTCATGGCTACATGGGATGACTCTGACTCGTCTGAAGCTGACTCAGAATCAGATGATGAAAGGGCAAACATAGCTCTCATGGCAAACATTTCAGAAGATAGTGAAGCTTCTGAATCAGACTCAGAATCAGACACAGAAGAGGTATTTCCTAACTTCGCTGTTAACTTTACAAAGGCTGAACTTGCTGAAAGCCTTAATGAGATTCTGGAACGTTATCAGCAAATTAGAGCTAAATTCAGAGACCTGAAAAGGAATCTTGAATCTGACTCTAATAAGTCTGAGAGTCTCAAATTGGAAAATTCTGAGCTGAGAAATAAGATTTCAAAATTAGAAAACACTTTACAAAACTCTCAGAAGGAACCAATTTCTGAAACTCCCAGCAGCGCTGATGAGATCATCAAGGAGTATGATCACAGTTTCCAGAAGTTCCTAGCTAAAAGCATAGATAGAAGCAGAATGGCTTCAATGATCTATGGAGTTAGCAGAAACGGCAGGAAAGGAATAGGATACCAAGGTAAGGTTCCTACACCAAAGAATGTCATGGACTTAACCATTAAACACACTCCTTTAAATTCACACTTTGTGTATGGTCACACACATGATATCAAATATACTAGCAGTAAGCACTCTGTGAAACCAAAATTCAACCAGAGTTTTGGTAAAACTAACAAATCAGGACCCAAGAAAATCTGGGTACCTAAGGATAAAATAATACATGTTGCAGATATCTTTAGCAGCAAGTCAGAAACACCAGTCATGGTACCTGGACTCTGGCTGCTCACGACACATGACGGGAAGAAGGCATATGTTCCAAAGCCTGGAACTTAAGCCTGGAGGCCACGTTGGCTTTGGAGGCAATCAGAGGGGAAAGATAATTGGCTCTGGAACTGTAGGTAATGGAAATCTTCCCTCTATTAATAATGTTCTGCTAGTAGATGGATTGATGCATAATCTGTTATCCATAAGTCAATTAAGTGATAACGGTTATGATATAATCTTTAATCAAAAATCATGTAAAGCTGTTAGTCAGAAAGATGGGACTATCCTGTTTAATGGAAAGAGGAAAAACAACATTTACAAAATCAAACTTTCTGAACTAAAGAGTCAGAATGTAAAATGTCTTTTGTCTGTTAACAACGAGCAGTGGATCTGGCACAGAAGATTGGGGCATGTTAGTATGAGAAGAATATCTCAGATTAACAAACTCAATCTGGTCAGAGGACTTCCTAATTTGAAGTTCAATTCAGATGCTCTGTGTGAAGCATGTCAGAAAGGCAAATTTGCAAAACCTTCTTTTAAATTCAAAAATGTTGTTTCTACCTCTAAGCCATTAGAACTTCTGCACATTGACTTATTTGGACCAGTTAAAACTGCTTCAGTCAGTGGTAAGAAGTATGGGTTAGTAATCGTAGATGACTATAGCAGATGGACATGGGTAAAGTTCTTAAGACACAAGGACGAGTCACACTCTGTGTTTGTTACCTTCTGTAACCAAGTTCAGAATGAAAAAGATCTTAGAATCGTTAAAGTCAGAAGTGATCATGGTGGAGAATTTGAAAATAAAGATTTTGAGTCATTCTTTAATGACAGAGGCATTCTGCATGATTTCTCTTGTCCTAGAACTCCCCAACAAAATGGAGTTGTAGAACGAAAGAACAGAACATTGCAAGAAATGGCCAGAACCATGATCAATGAGACAAACGTTGCTAAGACTTTCTGGGCAGAGGCAATAAACACAGCGTGCTACATTCAGAATAGAATCTCAATAAGACCTATTCTGGAAAAGACTCCATATGAATTGTGGAAGAACAGAAAGCCCAACATTTCATATTTTCATCCATTTGGATGTACTTGCTTTATATTGAATACAAAGAATTATTTGAACAAGTTTGACTCTAAGGCACAGAAGTGTATTATGTTAGGATACTCTGAACGCTCAAGAGGGTACAGAGTATACAATACAGAAACACAGATTGTGGAAGAATCAATCAGTGTTCATTTTGATGATAAGCTTGACTCTGAAAAGTCAAAGCAGAATGAAATTTTTGCAGGTATAGAAATTGAATTTGCAGGTTCTGAAGACAAGTCATCAGAAGCTCTCAACACAGACATTCCTTCAACGTCTGAAAGGAGCACTGCTAGAAATCCTACAACAGCTGCTGATCAACCTCAGAAGAGATTACCCAGAAGCAGCCTGGATCACCCAGAAGAGACTATCCTAGGAAGAAAGGAAGATCCAATCAGAACAAGAGCAAGCTTCAGAAACTCTGAAGAAACTCTTATGGGATTGGTGTCTCTGATTGAACCTTCTTCTATTGATGAAGCACTTCTGGATAATGACTGGATTCTGGCAATGCAAGAAGAGCTGAATCAATTCACCAGAAACGACGTATGGGATCTCGTTCCCAGACCAAAAGGATTCAACGTCATTGGAACAAGATGGGTGTTCAGAAACAAGCTAAATGAACAAGGTGAAGTCATCAGAAACAAGGCACGACTGGTTGCACAAGGTTATAGTCAGCAAGAGGGGATAGACTATACAGAAACCTTTGCCCCAGTCGCCAGGTTAGAATCTATCAGACTTTTAATTTCATTTGCTGTTAATAGAGGCATCACTCTGTATCAGATGGATGTCAAAAGTGCATTCTTAAATGGTTATATAGAAGAAGTTTATGTTCACCAACCCCCAGGTTTTGAAAATACAAAACATCCAGAACATGTTTTCAAACTAAAGAAGTCACTGTATGGTCTGAAACAAGCTCCCAGAGCTTGGTATGAAAGGCTAAGTAACTTTCTGCTTGAAAATGAATTCACCAGAGGGAAAGTGGACACTACTCTATTCTGTAAAACAGTTAAGAGTGACATCTTAGTCTGTCAAATTTATGTTGATGATATTATTTTTGGTTCTACTAATCCTTCTCTTGGAAGAAAATTTGCTAAGTGTATGCAGGCAGAATTTGAGATGAGCCTCATGGGGGAACTGAAATTCTTTCTGGGAATTCAGATCAATCAAACTCCAGAAGGAACTTACATTCATCAGAGCAAATACATCAGAGATCTTCTGAAGAAATTTGACCTCTCAGAATGTAAGCCATCAAAGATTCCAATGCATCCCACGTGCATTCTGGAAAGAGAAGAGGTAAGCAAAAGTGTAGAACAGAAAGTCTACAGAGGTATGATTGGTTCTCTCCTCTATCTGACTGCTTCAAGACCTGACATATTATTCAGTGTTTGTATATGTGCTAGATTCCAATCAGATCCTAGAGAATCTCACTTAACAGCTGTTAAGCGAATTTTCAAGTATCTGAAAGGTACTACTAATCTGGGTTTGTTTTATAGAAAATCTAGTGATTACAGCTTAGTAGGCTACTGTGATGCTGATTTTGCTGGAGACAGAGTGGAACGTAAAAGTACTTCTGGAAGCTGCCAGTTTCTGGGAGAAAATCTGATCTCCTGGTCCAGCAAAAGGCAATCAACAATTGCTCTGTCAACAGCAGAAGCTGAGTACATAGCAGCAGCAGGATGTAGCACACAAATGCTCTGGATGAAAAGTCAGCTTGAAGACTTCCAGATTTTTGAGAGTAACATTCCTATACTTTGTGATAATACTTCTGCTATTTGCTTAAGTAAGAATCCTATTTTACATTCTAGAGCTAAGCATATAGAAATAAAACATCATTTCATTAGGGACTATATTCAGAAAGGTATTTTGAACTTAAAATTTATAGATACAGACCATCAATGGGCTGATATCTTTACTAAACCCCTTTCAGAAGATAGGTTTAATTTCATTCTGAAACATCTCAGCATGAAAGTGTGCCCAGAGTGAAAATGTTTTAATTCCATATATTTACTTTCAGAATGTAATTATTTTACTGTGAACTTCTGATCAATCTCCTTTCAGAAATATAGAACATGCAGATTGTATCAGATGCAAGTCTAAAGATCTGAGAGTCTAATCTCAAAGACAGACGTGCTGATCACTACATCAAACAAGTGTCATCCAATCATCAGCATATCTCTGAAGCAGAACGCGTGCACGCTTCTGAGAAGGCAAAGCGCTGATTGGGTGCATTGAGACACATGTCTGGTAACCGTTTTTAAGTATCTTTCTCAAATCCCCCAAAATCAGCAAGCATTTAATGAAAAGTAATCATGCTTTTAAATGGCAATCATGATTTTTCTCTCTCTTAAAAACGTTTATCTTTTCAAAATAATTTTGAAAACTCTATTTAAGCACATTAATCTCTCATTCTTATTCTTTACGCTTTCTCACTAACACTCAAGCATTTTCTGCATATCTCTGAGTTCATCTCTTGCAAACCTTTTTCTTCAATTCTCTCTCAAAACCCTTTTTAGTGTGAACAATGGCATCCTCCAGCAGCGTTTCTGCAGGTATTCAGAAGAAAGCAACCTCTGAGCAATATCAAGTGCCACTCAAAACTCTTCTCACTCCGGTGAAGAACCTTGAAGTGCTCTCTGAGTTAATCATTGACTTTGAAAGCTTGAAGGAAAATGGTTTTGACCTAACTGAAGAAATTAGGGCTCAAAAGTGGGAAAGGTATTTCGATAGGTTGGTTGGACCAACATTCCCAGCGCTGGTCAAGGAATTTTGGATTCACGCCAAGGTTTCAAAACATCTAGTCATCTCCTCTGTCATGGGGAAGAAGATTGTGATTTCTGAAGATCTCATTGCAAGGCTAATCGGTCAAAGTGGTGGTGGCGTCCGTTGTATGGACATGGCTGAAAGATGTGCTGATACAGGTGTGGTAGCTAACAGGATTTTCACTCTTGGAATGCCCAGCAGCAAGATTAAGGATCTGAAGGATCACTGCAGAGTATGGGCTAAGATTATTCTGGGATGCTTCAACCACATGAAACCAACAAGTTCTCCTGATTATATAAATGTGGATCAGCAGTTTCTGATCTACTTTATTGATCAGAAGATAAAGATCAATCTGGCTCACTTCCTGTTCAACCATCTCAAAACCAGTGTGAAAGAAACAAGGGAAGAAGAAAGAACCAAGAGGGACTGGATACCGTTTGGAAGGCTTATATCAGATATTCTGACAGAGAATAGGCTGATTGAACATCTGATAGAAGCTCAGGAGCTGAGCACTATTGAACCAACAATTGGGAAACCTCTGAACGCAAAGAATCTGAAAAAGATGAAGCTGATAGAAAATATTCAGAAGGAACCCAGAGCTACTTCCACTGCTGATATCTCCAGCAGAAGAGTGCCTCTGAGTGATTTTCCGGTATTTTCTGAAATGGAATCCAAACCATAGATGTTTCTCAGGTACCCAGATGCGTACAAGGCAGAAGATACAGATCCAAAGCTGAATATCAGAGATCTGCATCAACCCCAACCAGAAGTGACTTTGAAGAAGACAAAGAAGAGGAAAGCGCCATCAGAAGGATCATCTCAGCAGACTCCAAAGAAAAGAGGTATTTCATCTGCTGCCCCTATTTCAAATTCTTTTACTATTCCAACATCTATACCTCCTCAAACCTCTCATAGAATATCAATTCCCATCCCTACCATTGATGAAACCATACAAGAAGAAGACCCTTCTGAGGCATTAAAACTCAGAAGACCAAGAACCAAACAACCCAAACAACCAACAATTTCAACAACAACAGCACTTGACCAAGTGCTGGCTGATATTGAGCGTCAACATGCCTCTGCTCAACCAAAATCTGAACCACAAAATGTTTCTCCTCCACAACCAGAACAACAACAACAACCAGAACCAGAACCTCAACAACAACCACTCTCAGAAGAACCTCTGATCCCTGAGCACTCAGAGATTCCACCTCCCTCTCCCCAACCAGAAATAAATCCTCCTTCACCACAAACAGAGTTTCACCACTCTGAAACCCCTTCTCCACTTCAATCTGACCCTCACTCACCTCAACCATCACCGCTGGCAATGCAGCTGCCATGTGGAACCACTGTTATCATGCCCCAGTTACCATCCTCATCAGAATCGACACCACCAAAAACTCCCAAAACACCACCCACTCCAATCGAAATATCTGATTCTGATACCCCTCCTCCAAAACAAACAGCCTCTCAGAAAACCTCTGAAAACCCCAGCAGGACTTTCATTGACTTAACCAGTCTTGACCGTCTTGCTGATCTAAAACACAAAATTGCCATCCCAAAACCAAAGCAACCAGATGTTGGCTCTGGTATTTTGAATTTTGAAACAGGTGTGCTGCAATGGATTGCTTCTTTGAAGCAAGTCTGTCCTGGGATGATTGACCCAGCTGCTTCTGATCAGCTCTGGTCACAGTTCAGACATTGGGTACGTGCTGAAGCCCTCAAGTTGCAGGATATCAACTATGAGCAGGCACAACAGAACTTCAGCAAGCTGCTGAAGGAAGTTGAAAGTCAGCTACCTCAGGAAGTTGTGCTTCCTCTGGATAGTGAACCTTGGTCTGAGAAACAGCAAGCTGCAAAGGTGCAACCATCAGAAGAAGACAAGACCATTCAGGCTGAAGAAAATCAAGCAGAAGATGTTGCTGAAAGTTCTGAGAAGCCTCCTCCTTCTGATGCTTCTCAAGCTGCCTTGGACAGGCAGACTCTGGAAGAACTAAGGCTGAATGACATACGTCTGCAGCAGCGGATGGATGAAAACGATCAGAAGATGAAAGCAAGAATGGATGTGCAAGACAGCAAGATTGACACTGTTGTCAGCATGGTTCATAAGCAAAATGAGACTTCTGAGAAGATTCAAGCGATGCTGGAGCGCCTGTTCACACGCTTGCCTCCTCAACCTTAAATCTTTTTTCATGCATGACCTTTTTCATGTTTTCCCTGATTTTCTGATGTACTGTTTTGATTATGTTTTGTAATATTTTCTTGCTCTGATTCTGAACTATATTAATATGATTAGTTTTTCTGATCTTAATTGTTTTAGCACATCACCAACACTTTTTGATTGCTGACAAAAAGGGGGAGAACAAGAATGATATTTAAATCAATAACGGCTAACTAGACAGAAATTTCTCAAACATTCTAACTTTATTACTTGAAATGTTTTTTCTGTTTTGTTTAAAGTCTACAGGCACAAGGAAGCTCCTGGACACTCTGAAGACTAGAAGCTCTGATCAATGTTGCTCTGATCAATATGAAGTTCTGATCGTCCTAATACTCTGATCCAAAGCAAAGCTCTGACAAGAAAAGCTCTGAAGCTCTGCTCTCTGATAAGTCAAAGACTCTGATAATCTGATGTTCAAAGAAAGAAAAAGATCTGATCCTGAAGAACACGTATAATCAAAGGGAAGTAATAAACTCAGGGGGAGTATTTCCTTACTCCTTATTCTTTTACTTCTTATTCTGATACATATTCCAGATACCTTTTCACGTTATTTTTATTTAAAATATCTAGTTTTTGTCATCATCAAAAAGGGGGAGATTGTTAGAACAATGTTTGAATCTACTACCCTATGTTTAAGTTTTGATGATAACAAAGTGAAAAGATATAGTATTTATAAGTGTCATGAATGAACTATCTGCTGCCTAAAATTAGTATGTTCTGACTTGCAGATACGCTGATTGAAATAAGCAAGATCACATCTATTCAGCATCAGAATTTGATTTCATACACCAGCATCAGAAGTTGCTACATCAGAACGTCAAGATCAGATGATCAACTCACGTACATGCTGAAGCCTGATGAACAAGACTGCGCTCAAACACTCTGATACAGAAACACAATAGTTCATCAGCAGCGAAGCAGAATCAGAATGAGCCAAGCCAGAACGTGCATTGAAGAAGCAACGGTACTGTGCATTGAAAGCTAATTAATTCCAACGGCCTCATTCCAGACAAGATCTGCTCAAAAAGGAAAGCTTGTTATTAGCATTGAATCAAGAATATTGCATTCAACGTTCATCATCTCAAGTGCTATATAAACAAGGCTTTGAAGATTATAATGGCTAATGCTCTCAAAATCTCTACACGCACAAAAGCTGAACCATAATCTTCGTTCTACCAGTTTTGCTAAACCATACTCTGATATTCCATTACTGTTTAGCAATCTAGTTTCTAAGCTTCATTTTGTGTATACATCACAGTTGTGATAAAGTTTTGTAGAAAACATCCACACACATTGTTTTATCTCTTTGTAAGAAAGTGTTGCCTTGACAAACCGGGTTGTGGTTTGAATCAAGAAGGCTTTAGCAGTTGTTAAAGCAGTCTGTAATATTCAGTTGAATATAGTGAATTAAGACCTCGTTGGAGAGAGGCGAAATCACCTTGACGGGTGGACTGGAGTAGTTTGAGATCAAACGAACCAGGATAAAAATATCGTGTTCATTGCTTTAGATTTCAGTTTTACAATTCAACCCCCCCTTCTTGTGTTTTTCACCACTTCATTTTTAATGTTTTTATTTGCAGCTTCGACGGCACCATTCATCTTTGGCCGATAGGGGGATGAATTGTGATGCTGAATCTTATATTGCTTGCACAAGGCAGTGATCATAGTATTGTTAAGATTTGTACCATTATCAGTGATGATCCTTTCCGGGATACCGTACCAACAAATGAGATTCTGCTTGATGAAGCGGGCAACGACATTCTTAGTAACGGATGCGAAGGAAGCTGCTTCGACCCATTTTGTAAAATAGTCAATGGCCACTAGAATGAAACGGTGTCCATTGGAGGCTGTTGGCTTGATCTCCCCAATCATATCGATTCTCCACATAGCAAAGGGACAAGGAGCCGTCAAGACATTCAGAGGAACCGGAGGTACGTGGACTTTGTCAGCATAAATTTGACACTTATGACAGGTCCGGGAGTGTTGATAGCAATCTGCTTCCATAGTAGACCAATAATAGCCTGCCCGTAGGATTTTCTTCGCCATCGTATGCCCACTGGAGTGAGTTCCAAAAGTACCTTCATGTAATTCAGCCATGATCTTTCCAGCCTCAATCTTATCCACACACCGAAGCAAAATGGAGTCATGATTGTGTTTGTACAGGATGCCATTACTAAGGAAGAACTTAGCAGAGAATCTCCTTAAGAACTTCTTATCATTGATTGAAGCTCCTTCTGGATATTCTTGAGCCTCGAGATACCTATTGACCTCATGAAACCAAGGCTGGTCCACTACCTCTTCAGTATTAATCTCGTGACAGTATGCTGGTTTATCCATTCGTTCGATGGTGATTTGGGGAGCCTCGTTATCCCAATTAAGTTTAAACATAGATGACATTGTGGCTAGAGCGTCTGCTAGCTGATTTTCTTCTCGCGGGAAATGCTCGAAGGTAATCTTCTCAAAATGTGATAACAATGTCAAAACATGTTCTTTGTAAGGGATAAGATTTGGGTGCTTCGTATCCCACTCTCCCTTGATCTGACTGATGATCAAAGCTGAATCTTCAAACACATCTAAAGATTTGATTCCCAAGTCTATGGCAGCCTTGAGACCAAAGATGCATTCCTCGTATTCCGCCATGTTGTTCGTACAGTTGAAGCAAAGTTTGGTTGTAAAGGGAGTGTGACATCCTTCCGGAGATATGAGTATAGCGCTGATACCATTACAAAGTGCATTGGATTCCCCATCAAAGAACAGGGTCCATCGGGATCCTTGTTCAGGTCCGTCATATGGTCTGATTTCTTCATAGTTGTCTAATGTCATGATGTCTTCATCCGGGAATTTAAACTTCATGGACTGATAATCCTCTACGGCTTGATGATCAAGATGATCAGCTAGCACACTGCCCTTTATAGCTTTATGGGTAGTGTACTGTATGTCATATTCTGTTAGGATCATCTTCCATCTAGCTATCCTCCCAGACAGAGCAGGCTTTTCGAAGATGTACTTTATCGGATCCATCTTAGATATCAACAAAGTGGTATGAGTCAACATATACTGTCTTAGCCGGCGAGCAGCCCATGCCAGAGCGCAGCAAGTTTTCTCGAGCAGTGAATATCTGATTTCACAGTCGGTAAACTTTTTGCTCAGGTAGTAAATAGCATGCTCTTTTAGGCCATACTCGTCATGCTACCCCAATACACACCCCATTGAGTTCTCTAAAATGGTCAGATACATGATTAGTGGTCTTCCCTCGACTGGTGGCATCAAAACAGGAGGCTCTTGTAAATACTCTTTGATTTTGTCGAAAGCAAATCTGGCATTCATCATTCCATCTGACTACTTGATCTTTCTTCAATAATTTGAAGATCGGTTCACAAGTAGCTGTTAGGTGAGAAATGAATCTGGCAATATAGTTCAGGCGTCCCAAGTATCCTCTGACTTCCTTCTCAATACGAGGAGCAGGCATTTCTTGTATTGCTTTAACTTTGGTAGGATCAACCTCGATTACTTTGTTACTGACAACAAAACCTAGGAGTTTACCGGACCGTACTCCGAATGTGCACTTGTTTGGATTCAACCTTAGTTTGTACTCCTTCAACCTCTCAAACAACTTTGGCAAGTGATCAAGGTGCTCCTCTTCAGTTTGTGATCGGGCTATCATGTCATCTACATATACCTCTATCTCATGATGTATCATGTCGTGAAATAAAGCTACCATGACGCGTTGATAGGTTGCCCCAGCATTCTTCAGTCTGAATGGCATCACTTTGTAACAGAATGTGCCCCACTGTGTGACAAATGTAGTTTTCTCCATGTCCTCAGGTGCCATTTTGATTTGGTTATAGCCTGAGAATCCTTCCATGAAGGAAAATACCTTGTGTTGGGTCGTATTTTCAACCAGGATATCAATGTGGGGAAGTGGAAAATCATCTTTAGGGTTGGCCCTGTTTAAATCTCTATAATCCACACACATTCGTACTTTGCCGTCCTTTTTAGGCACGGGAACAATGTTGGCAACCCATTGAGGATAGGAAGTGACAGCCAAGAACCCAGCATTGAATTGTTTCATAACTTCCGCTTTGATCTTCTCCGACATGTCAGGTCTCATGCGGCGGACTTTTTGTTTCACTAGTGGACAGTCTTCTCTCGTGGGTAGATGGTGTACCACGATGTCTGTATCAAGCCCTGGAATGTCTTTGTATGACCAGGCAAAGATCTCAACATAATCATGCAATAGCGGAATTAGACGCTCCTTGACACTTGGCTCTAGATTGGTACCCACCTTGATTTCCTTTTTATCTTCCTCGGTACCCAAGTAGATTGTATCCAACGGTTCCTCATGAGGCTGAATAGCTTTTTCCTCTTGTTGTAGTAGTCTAGCCAATTCCCCTGGTACTTCACAATCTTCCTCACCTTTGTCTTCGGCTTGGTAGATTAGATCTTCAGAGTCACTAAAGGCCATAGCAGTATCGTTACCCATGGGATCCGGAATGGAGGGGTACCTGCATTTGTGAGTGTGGGTGTGTGTAAGGGTATAGCCATCTTTAAACAATAAAAATAAAAAAAGAAATACAATGAGCACAAAAAGTTTGTATGTGAAAAACGTCCATGATTCATTGAATGTCATATGAAGATGAAATAAAAACCCTTACAAATGGACCATTGTGCCTCGGGTAAGACACAAGGTTGAAAATGTATGAATTGTTTGTGAATATTACAAGTCCAACAAAAATGTAAAAGATAAATTACTGAGAGATGAAAGTTATTGGGACAAAGTCTCTGGCTTCCCAATTGCGAAGTCCTTCGTTGACAGTAGGAAATATCCAATCCTCCAAGTTGCCATCTTCTTCACCGTCTTCCACTGTGTTGACCTCTTGGTTGCTAATCTTCAAAGGCGGCCCTCTAGCACGGGCACGGCGCACAGCCTTCTGAGCACTTGAAGTAAACCCTAAGCTAAACCTGTCAGATTTATACGGAATGTCTGGAAGCTGCCCACAGATGGTGCATCCACCCTCCTCTACTACTCCCTTGGCGTCCTTCAGAGATGAAATCCGAAGCGGAGGTCTTGTGATCTTAGGGATCGAGGATACCGTCTTAGTTACTGCTACCTCTTGAGAGACTTCTTCGAAATGTTGAAAAGGGGTTTTAATGAACACGCCATCCAATTCCACATACCGGAAAGAATTTAGGTGGCTAATCATGTACTCTTACTCTCTGTGGACAGTGATAATCTTTCCATGGACCGGGTATTTCAGCATCTGGTGTAGTGTAGAGGTGACAGCACCAGCACTATGGATCCAGGGCCGTCCTAGCAGACAGGAGTAAGAGGGGCGGATGTCCATTACATAAAATGTTGAGTTGAAAGTCTGAGTTCCCACTTTTATGGGGATGTCCACCTCCCCGTGGACCATCCTCTTTGAACCATCAAAAGCTCTCACGACTATGTTACTTGGTTTCAATGTCAATCCTTCACAATCCAATCTGTCGAGAGCTTTCTTCGGTAGAACATTCAAAGATGAGCCAGTGTCTACCAAGACATGGGCCAGATTCGTTCCTCTACACTCCACAGAGACATGTAATGCCTCATTGTGTTTTCTCCCTCTTGGTGTCAGGTCAACATCAGAGAAGCCTAAGCCGTTATTAGTTGTCAAGCTGGCCACACAATCTTGGAAATGGTCAGTGGATGTCTCTTGTGGCACATGGGATGTCTTTAGAAACTTCACCAGAGATTTCGCATGTGCCTCGGAACATAGCAGCAATGCTAGCATGGAGATCTTGGAGGGAGTTTTCCCCAACTGTTCAACCATATCATAGTCACTCTTCTTTATTATTCTCAAGATCTCCTCCGTTTCCTTCTTGGAGGTTTCGAGGATGGTCAGTGGTTGAGCCTTCGTCCGGACAGGCTCTTCTTGAACACCTTTTCCTCGAGCATCAGCAGCAGAAGTATTGGTGGGGATAACAGCAGGGATTGGGTCATCTTTGTTGATAGGAGTACTTGCAGATATGATTATTGGTATGGAGGTAACCTTTGGAGCAGCCACGGGTCCAAAAACTGCCTTTGGAGGGGAAATTTCTGGAGAGAAGATTCTGCCGCTACGGGTAATCTTGCTAGTTCCGGCAATATTAATAATGTCGAAGTCTTCTTCTTCGGATCTCATTTCTTCGGCAGTCAGTCTGTCTTGTTTGATACCATGGTAGATTTCTCCACTGTAATTCCACGGTATTGTTTTATCTGATTCATACGGGACCAGCCCGGGCATTGTGATCTTAAGAGGAGTAGTTTTTGGAACCGATGTAATCCTAACGGGTCTTTTAGAGACCCTGGAAGGATTGGCGGAGATGGTTATGATTGAAACGTCTTTAACAGGAATAGGTAAAACGGGAGCATTTTCAAACAGAATTTCTTAGTTGTCTATCAGGCGTTGAATGCCTGCCTTCAACAGAGGGCAAACAGTTGGTGAGGATAAGCAATGATGGCAATATTCCTTACAACCTGGGAATACACCAACTTTCAACAAGTTTATCTTAATGATTGGGAGCGGAGTTAAGAGTTCATACATTGTGTTAATAAACAAATATTCCTCGATAGCGTTGGTGTTATGACCATGCCTAGGCATCGGAGCAGAAATGACATTTGGTTTCTCAGGTGCGCCAAACTCAACTTCTTTTGCATCTATAAGGTCTTGAATTTTGTTTTTCAGGGCCCAACAGTTGTTAGTGTCGTGACCCAGACTTTCAGAATGGTAAGCACATCTGGCATTTGGGTGATAATGAGGAGACATAGTGTTGAGATTCTTTGGGGCCTCCTTTAAAGTTTCCAGATTCAATTTCAGAAGATGTGGTAAAACCTGGGCTAGAGTCATGTTAATCCTGGTGAATTGTCGGACTGGCCTTTCCACCCTCGGTTGGTTACTTCTTGGTTGATCAGATGTAGACTTTGGGATCATAACGGCCCCCACCATTGGTCGGCGTTCAGCTCTTCCTTGATTCCTTTGTGAATAAACAGTTGATACCTCCTTCTTCCCAGTGAAAGGTTTTCTCATAGCTGTAGAGGCAGACGCATCCTTCTGAATCTTTCCACTTTTTATACCAGCTTCCACCCTCTCTCCGGTTAATATTAACTCAGTAAACCCAGCAGATAAGCTCCCAATCAAATGGTTGAAGAAAGGGCCCAATAGGGTGCCCAAGAACATATCCACTAACTCCCTTTCAGACAGAGGGAGTTGTACTCTCCCAGCTAGATCTCTCCATTTATGCGTGTAATCTTTGAAACCCTCATTTGAAGCCATAGCCATACTCTGAAGTTGAGTATGGGTAGGCGCCAAATCTGCATTATACTGGTATTACTTATAGAAAGCTGCGGTAAGATCTTCCCAGTTATGGACGTCGGCCCTTTCCAATTGATAAAACCAATCGAGTTGTGTTATGGACAAACTATCTTGGAAAAAATGCACCCATAGGTCTTTGTCGGCAGAGTGCGGTTGAATCTTCCTCACGTATGATCGGAGGTGCATTTTAGGACATGACACCCCATCATATTTTGCAAACAAAGGTACTTTGAACTTTAGTGGGATCACAATTCCTGACACTATCCCCAATTCCTCAAAGTCTAGACCTGGTACTTTCTGTATTTCCATAGCATTTAGACGCTCTTCAAGATGTCGGTACTTATCATCCGCTGGAGGATACTGTTCCTCGTAGTAATCTTCCTCTTCCTCCTCTTCTTCAGACTCTGATGGAACTGTTGTTTCTTTTCCTTTTCTTTCTCCTTCATCAGATGTTGTTGGAAAATCCAAGGTTCTTCTAGCCTGTCCTTGAAACCTTCTCCCCATAATTACCACACGAGTTGGTTTCTTCTCTTTCTTCTTCTTCTCTTTTTCCAACAGAGTCTTCAACTCCTCTTGTCCTTTGGCCAAGGTTGTGAGTAACTGTTGAAACTGCATGTTTTGAGCTTGAAGATCTTTGACTGTCTGTTCGAGATCCATCTTACTGAAATAAAAAGTAGAGAGATGAGGAAACTTGTTGCAAAGACCTGTTTATGTTATGATGAATGATATGTGCATATGTAATGTTTTCAAGGATTTTAAAAGATTCAAGTCCGTTTTAAACAAAAGAGAAACACACATTATACTAATAAGATAGAGTTTGAGTACATCAATGCCTCTTGGGCAAAATAATACAATACTCTACGATAAAAAAGTAGTGCGTATCCTCTTTGGCGCAATGTAGGCATTTAGAGTCTGCTCCTTATGAAGTAGCCTAGTGAGTTCCAAAACCTTCTTCTCGCTTGCGTAGAATTGGACTTCAAAAGTATCACGCTCTCCTTTGAGTTGTATCCAATCCCTTTGTAGGTCTTCAAGGGATGTGGGCATGTCAGGATGTAGGATAGTGTAAGGAACTTCTCCCTCCTTAACAGGCTCAATGATTATTGGGAGAATGGAAGGATAAGGCATCATAAGACTTTGAGCGCGGGTTCGTACTCATTTGAGGTAAGGCTCAAGAGGGATGGAATTCTTGTGTCTCAAAGTCTTGTTATCCACCTTGTTTAGCATCCTCCAAGCTCGAATGAATCTCTGGCGAAGACCTTGATCGTCGTTGTCGTAGCCGAATACCAAGCCTTGAATCAGCATATCATGTGGGCCATCCCTTCGGGCATAACCAAATTCTCTTAGAGCCAAGAAAGGGTTGTAGGTGATGCCTCCCCTAATGCCAAGTAGGGGGACATTAGGGAATTCCCCACAACGGTCAACAATGATAACATTCTCTTTGGATCAAGAGCACCAATGAATATCCGAATGTTTGAGCGTCATTAACCTTTATGACCACCTCAAATCTTGCCCATTCTTTAAGACTGATTGAGGAAGATGAGAAATAAACCATCTTGCCAGGAGAAGAGTGCAACACATAAGAACACCTCTTTTCCTCATTGTACGAGTGTGAAAAGAGTGTAAGATATATCCAAGCAACGTAGGCACCGGATTGCGTGACATGAAGATTTTGAAAGCACTCACATCTATGAGTTGGTCAGGATTGGGGAACAAGACCATCCCATAGATAATAAGAGCCACGATTTCCTCAAATTCTTGCAAGTCCAGGGAATTCCAACAGCTTTGGGCCTTCTCAAACAAGAACTTTGCTAAGAAGCCTTTGACACCACTTCTAGTTTCCCAATGGGATGTGACATCAGATGAGTGCAAGTGCAGAGCTTGAGCAATCTCCTCTGGCTTTAGATCTCTTTTCGTACCGTTGAAAGGTAGTTGATTAATAATGGGAATCCTCAAGAGTTGAGAGAATTCTTCCAAAGTAGGCACAAGCTGATAGTCGGGAAATGTGAAGCAGTGATGCAAAGGATCAAAGAACTGGAAGAGAACCTTCATCATGTCCTCCTCTGTGTTGGAGGTGACCAAGTTGAGTAGACGACCATGCCTCCCGGTGTATGGAGAGTTCTCAGGGATCCTTGAAGCTAGATCCTTGAGTTGTGGAGGAATTCTTACAAGGTTGACTTGGATAGTTTTCCTGCGAAGTGAATCCATATCCTACAAAACAAGAACAAAGATGAATCTCCAAAATCCTTGAAATGGTTAGTGGATGCATATGATGCTCATGATGTCCATGATGTTATGCACAAGTATATATATACAAGAAAATCAAGCAAGTTCTTAGTTTAGGCTTGCATGGGGTTTTATAGGTAAGTACCCTCTTGAAGTTTAGTTGGCTCAACATGTCCTAGTAATAGTAACCGGGTTCTAAGGAGCTCAATATCACTGGATTGTTTCCTTGTTCATTGTTTCAGTTTAAGCCTCTTTAATGGCGACCGAAATATCCCAAGAAACTAACCCTCAATGAGTTTAGTATCAAGTATCTACCAACTTCGGACTGCACCAAAGCCGGTCATCTCACTATATCCTAAAAGGCCAAGTTGATCAAGTAAAGGGTTCTAGAAGTTCATTAGTGCTTCATGACATCACTCAGCGGCCCCGTATTCTCTTTGATTGACTCAAAGGTTACCGGTACCCACAAATATGTCACATTAACATAGCTATTGCTTAGACCATGTCGGTATACCCCGCACAGTTTCCACAATGTATTGCTATTTACCTACAATGTTTCCCAAATCCAGGTGGAGGATTCAAACCCAAATAATGAACCAAAATGTAAAGCAAACAAATCAAACAATGTAAGCAAATAAATGTGATCTAGCCCTAAGGTAACCCCACTTTCATAATTTTTTAAAAGAGGCCATTCATTTAGGAAATCTTTGTAATGATTCTCGTTCGTAAGAATGTATACAAAGATGTTTGTCTTTTTGAAAATGTTTTCAATGTTTGTAAAATGTTTGGAAATGTGTGTGTTTGTTTTTGAAAATAGCAAGGATGTTCGTTTGAAATTAGAGCAAGTAACTAGAAGCAATCTACCTACTCAAATGTCTTTCTTATGCATTTTCTATTCCTTTGACATTGTTGTCTTACCATTGATTTGGTAAGCAATCCTATCTTTGGATGTAAACGGGACGGGCGTGGGTCATCGTATAACCATAATTAGCAATGTTGCAAAGTATCTTAGCATTTTTGAGGGACCAAGATCATTTTGTAAGGCAACCTTGAATAGCGTCATCGAGGGACTATGATCTTATATTTATTTTTTTTGCCAAGATACTTCGCATGCGTAATATGGCTATTTTTGTTTTAGGCAACTAAGTGGAGAAACCCTAAGGATGCTTGTGTGCAAGTGTATCATTTTCATGCTTTGATTTTGTCTTGTATTTAGGGTTTTCTATTTTGCTCTGTTTTGATCTTGTCATACAAACCCTAATTACTAATCATGGCATATAAAGCGATAAATTGCGTAATGTAAATATTTATAAGCTATTACAACAATTTATGGGAGGGGGAATACAAATTTGAATGGGGATTTGCAAAAATATAAACCTAAATAAATTATTACAACCAAATCGAATTTGTACGAATTTGAATAAATAATATAATATTTAAATATGCAATATAATGTACATGTAAGAAAAGATTTTTTTGTTTTTGTCTTGTTTTTATGTACAAGAAATTTTCATCTAAACCTAAAAATATAAGGAAAAGGAATTAATTTTTAAAAGGGGCTTAACCCTAATTATTATTTTAAAAGAAAATAGAGCCCTTATGCATTATTTTTTTATGTATTTTTTGTATTAAAATAATAAATAATATTGTATAAAAACATAAAATTTTTATATATGCAAAAATAAGTATTTATAAGTATGGAATGAAAAATAAATTAAACTAAATATATTTTAACTATATTTTACAAATTTATTAATAAAATATGTGATATCTATTAAAATTAAATATATTTTTATGTGAAAAATAAAAAAATAAAAAAATAAAATGTAATATGATGAAATTTACATTTTTGGGATTTTTATGCATTAAAGAAATATTTAATATATATATATATATATATATATATATATATATATATATATATATATATATATATATATATATATATATATATATATATATATATATATATATATATATATATATATATATATATATATATATATATATATATATATATATATATATATATATATATAAATGAAAATAAGATAAAAATAATAAAAATATAAAAAACTGGCCAGGAGGTGATGTAAGAGACTGGTAGTAATGTTAGCAAAAAATATTGGCCCAAAAGACTAAGCCCAACCTGCAAAAATGGCAAAATGGAAAAGGAAAAAATGTGAATCCAAACCTGGGCGCGCTACAAACACAAAAGTAGCGCGCCCAGGTTCGAACCCAGGACATGGGTCTCACCAGCGTGCTACTTTACCACTGGGGTGGTTATACATCCATTATCTTAAGGAAAACAAAAATAATATAACCCAAGACAAGTCCTTGCCCTGTATTTCGTCTTCTTCCTCAAGCTTGGCCAGACACCCTGTAACTCTCTCATACTTCCATGAAAATGAAAACTCATAACATAAAAATTGTAGTACTTGAACTCACGATTCCAACCATATAAGTTATGTGAACTATCAATCAAAGATCAAAGAGAATTTTAACAGCCCTAAATTTTAACCTAATATTTTCAGAAATTTCAAGTTCCAAATTCTCTCAACTCAAGTAAAATCAATGCAAGATAAAGATATGTACAGTTTTGTTATGATGAGGACTACACTTTTTATTCATAAAACATGGCCTATTGTTTCCTGTACAAGGAGATAGAGTTTGAGATTTTACCTCCTTCAGTTGGAATCGTGGATTAAACTGGAGTGAGTTTGATGGAGGCCTGATGCTTGCTTGAGCTTCCTTGAACTTCCCTGGATGTATTCCAACCTTTGCCTTGCTCTGAAAGTATCTGAAACACCTTGGCCAAGTAAAACTACAAGCTCTGAAATCAACAATGGCAGATGGTGGAAAAGTGATTACAGAACAGGGATGAAGGTTTGGATTGGTTTGATATCAAGTATATAGGATGTTTGAATGATCAAAACTTGAAACGCACAAGCCAAATGGAAGATGGATATGCTTGTGCCAAAACTGCAGGTTTGGACAGATTTTTGGTGTTTTTCTGCTTGGGAGTGTTTCAGGCCTTTGCTAATTGTCCCTTGTGTTTCATAATGTTTGTAAATTAGTATAAGATCAGTTTCCTATCTTCCCTTCAACAGATGTACCAGTTCTAGCCTTTTGGCCACCTTTCTTGCTTTTGAAGCAAAGTGAAGGGACAAGGCTTGCCATGCTTGTACTTGCTCTCTTAGGGTTGGTATCAGCTTGTACAATTTACTTTAGACCTGTGAGACTTGTATGTGCAAAGGGGACAGGTCCAATGCTTAAGATTGTGAAGTTTGCAAAAGTTGACCTTTTTCAAAATGGCAATGGTCACTTTTTTGCCATAAATGGAATTGCAAGTTGGATAATGGTTCTAAGGCATGGATCAAAGCTTTGTCAACTGAGTAAGCATTTAATTAAGGAGTATGGAACAAGTTTGGGACCTGTAAAGCATGGATTAGGCAACATAGGTACTGATTGCAACTTTGTTCTTCATGAAATGGCTTGGACAAAAAGTGAGAAAATGCCAACTTCATCTCTTCGATTCTCCCTACTCAAAAATGATATTGAGGAGTTCTTGGACATTTTAGAAATCTTGCAATGTTATCTATAACTCATCTTTGAAATGAATTTTGATATACCTCATGGAACTAGGTGAAAAATTTCCATGAAGTTGGGTCCAAAACCTGCCTAAATTAGGGCAAAATTTCACGAAGTTACTTAGTTCATGACCACGTATTCATAAATTTATATCTTGAGATACAAGCATCTTTAGGGAAAGGTTTGTGAATAAAAGTTTTAGATTTCATGGATATATATAACTTTCATGTTGGGAACTTTCTTTGAATCATTATGCATCATGGTGAAAAAGTGACCTAAAGTTGAGAAAAAATAAGAAATTTTCTATACTTAGAAAAATTTCTAAGTTAAGAAAAATTTCAAATTCAAACCCTAATCTTCAAACTTGGACTTCTTGATGAAAAAGTTTCACATTTTGACATGTTTTGGTGAATTATGACCCTTGGCACTTGATTTTGACCAAAAAGTCAAAGTTTAACTTTTCAGTGTACAGTTGACTTTTGATCAGTTGACTGCAAATTTCATCTGTCAATCCAATGAAATTGAAATGTTTTCAGCCATGTAATTAGGTCAAGATGATGCAATTGAATCCTTTAAATCATGCTTTAACTAAATTGGTCATTTGGTAAGTCAAAAACCAAAAATTGCCCTTCCTCAGTCAAAAACCCTAATTTTGACCATTTTGCCCTTTTGGTGATTTGATCAAATTTCTTGAGGAGTTGTGATCCAAAATTGACCAAATGACACATATAAGTTTAAAATGTTGATGTAGATTAAAAATTAGGAAGTTTGACTGTAAAATGGCCATGGTTGACTTTTTCCCAATACAATTGATTTTTAGGTCAACTGTCCAATTGACTGAGCAACAGTGTGATCCAAGGCTTGAAATTTGACATGGGTAATCTTGGGGTTCCATAATTATGTTTAAAAGTCACATGAAGCATTTATATTCAAAAAAATCCTTGTGAAATCTCAAACCCTAAATTTGGGTCATCAGTGCAAGATGATATGCCTTGAGCTGACCAAACCCTTATCCAGTCTTGAGTCAAAGAAATCTTGTGAGAAAAGTCTTGATAAATGAGAGGGAAAATTTTGGGGTACAACACCTGCGACCCAAATTCCTTCTCATAGCCCTACTATCTAGGCTTTCATCTCGAAGCAACCTTAACCAGGTTTCTTCCCATAAGCCCTATTATCCAGGCTTTCATATTGAAGTAACCCTACGACCCAGGTTCCTTCTCATAGCCCTACTATCCAGGCTTTCATCTCGAAACAACCTTACCCAGGTTCCTTCCTATAAGCCCTAATATCCAGGATTTCATCTCGAAGTAACCCTATGACCCAGGTTCCTTCTCCTAGCCCTACTATCCAGGCTTTCATCTGGAAGCAACCTTACTCAGGTTCCTTCCCATAAGCCCTACTATCAAGGATTTCATCTCGAATTAACCCTACGACCCAGGTTCCTTCTCATAGCCCTATTATCTAGGCTTTCATCTCAAAGAAACCTTACCCAGGTTCCTTCCCATAAGCCCTACAATCCAGGCTTTCATCTCGAAGTAACCCTACGACCCAAGTTCCTTCTCATAGCCCTACTATCAAGGCTTTCCTCTCAAAGCAACCTTACCCAGGTTCCTTCCCATAAGCCCTACTATCCAGGCTTTCATCTCTAAGTAACCCTACGACCCAGGTTCCTTCTTATAGACCTACTATATAGGCTTTCATCTCGAAGCAACCTTACCCAGGTTCCTTCCCATAAGCCCTACTATCCAGGCTTTAATCTCGAAGTAACCCTATGGCCCAGGTTCCTTCTCATAGCCCTACTATCCAGGATTTCATTTCGAAGCAACCCTACTATCCAGGTTCCTTCTCTCTTATCTCCAAACAACGGTTTACAAGACTGTAAAACCTGGACCCGACCAGACACGAACGCTTTCACATTTCCCCAGTAATCTGCGGTGCAGCCTGGACCCTGACCAGATATACAGTTTACTTCCACCTCCTCAATCAGGAGTCAATTCCCCAGTAGGGTGATGGACAACCGAAGCTCCTATACTCTATTTCCCAAGACATAAATCGACATTCTCTGGCGAAGTCCTCCCCAATGGCAGGTAAGGGAATTCTCGCAAAGGAATCTCTTATGCAACTGATATCTTTTTTTAGATGGCATCTTTAAGCCCATCTCCGGCGATTCTCCTTTTCATTCCAAATGGCATCTATAAGCCCATTCCTGATATCATTGATCGACATTCACTTCATGCAAGTGCAAATTTCTAGGCACTCTAGTGTTCAATCATCTTCCACCTTCAGAGAATGAAAGGCATAACAGCCAATCTACATCCCCAGGTTTAAGAAGATTGAACAGGGGAAGATGTTCTACCCCAAAATTTTCCCTCTCATTTTACTCAAAACATACTCCTAGAGGTCTCTTACTTGCCCAAGGATGCCTAAGGATTGACCAGACAAGTCCTCCTCTTAAGACAATGGGCCTCAAATTAGGGTTTCATTCCTCATCAAGATGTTTGAGTTACAAGGGTCCTAAATGGTTTCCATAACCCTAATATGTTCTCAAGACCATCCATGTCAGGTTTCATGCCTTGCACAAGAAGTTTGCTCAGTCAACTACTCAAATGCCTGAAAATCAACTGTATTAGGTCAAAAGTCAACTGTGACCCACATACAGTCAAACTTCAAGATTTTTGGTCAACATCAACATTTTGAATTGATGTTCATCATTTGATCAAGGGTTGATCATGATTCCTCAAGGAATGCCCCAAATTCATCAAAACTCAAAAGTTGCTAAATTAGGGTTTCTATAGGAAAAGTCAACCAAACTTTGACCAGGCATAACTTTCTCATACTTTATCAGAAATTTCCCATCTAAGGCTCATTTTTAAGAGGATACAATACCCTACAACTCATCTTCATCACTCAAGTTCAAAAAATGCACTAATGAAAAGATATGAATTCAGACATTATAGGTCATTTCAAAAAGTCAACAAAAACACCTTTTAGGTCAAAGCTTCTTACATGAACATGGAAGATCCAATTGAGTTGAAACCAAAAGTGTTGTTTAGAGGACATATTAAGATTTCTAAAAAGTCCAAGAACACCCTCTTAGAGTCAAAATTGAGAGAGATGTGCATTGTCAAAGTTGGCCATTTTTTGGAAATTTGCACAAAGTCAACCATGCCCAAAATGCATTTTTCTTCAAATTGGCCCAACTTTTTATGCTTGCATCTTGTTCCTAACATGGTCCACGACCCATGAACCACTCCATGCATCATTTGCTTATTTATTTGATTTATTTTATTTTTAATCATTTAAAATCCAAGTTAAATCAAATAAATGATATAAAATTATTTTGGGATGATTTTTTGCATTAAATAATGAGAATACAGGCTATATGTAGCAAGCAAATCGTGCAAGGGCTGATTGGATTGAAATGGCATGATTTATCCAATTTTGGAAACAAAAATATCACTTGAAAATCAAATATCTTGCTCATCAGTTTCCAAGATTTAATCCAAATTTGTTAACCTATTTGATTCACATACATATAACAGAGCATGCTGAACCCTAAGGACAGATTTACAGAGGTGCAACTTGCTCCAAAGAGTCAAACAAATTTTCAAATTTCCAAAGAAAGGTGCAGATCATATTTTTCTTTACAGTCCAATTCAAGCAATTTCAAAGCTAGCAATTCGTTCCTGGACGCGTGTTGAAGCTATTCCAATCACTCCCAAGTCACAAAACACCCAGAATTGTATGATACAGGATTCAGTTTTCCAATTTTTCTTGATTTTAGATTACATGTATACATGCCTTTTAAATGAAATTTAACCATGCATTCATGCTTATTATAAGGTTCTGATGTTATCTGAATTGTTTGATTGAGTTTTAAGTGCAGGAATTGAAGGATGTCATTCTTAGGGTTTCCAAACTCGTTTTAGGGCTTTCTAATAAAGGCAAAATTAGGGTTACATAACATAACGATTTATTTGTGATGCTTGATGATAAATCATGTATGATGATATGTGTTCGTGTAATGATTGTAAAGATGTGAGTATAACATGACGATATGATGATGTGAGAAACCTTGCTTATGTGCATATTTATTATGTCTATTCCTTATGCCTTATATATTGATTATGATTTACTCACCCTTTCTGTTTGAATGTTTCCTCCATGTGGGTAATGCACAGGTGATCGAGAATAGTCTATAGAAGTATTAGAGGATAGCTTCAGAGTGCATTTATTTGCTTTTGTTGAATAAAAGGAGTCTTGCTCTGATATGTAACATTGGGGTTGGGATCGAATGTTGGAACTTATGTTCTTTGTTTTGTTTTAAGATGTTGAGTCACCCTACATGGTGCTCGATATGTTTTGATTTATAAGTATGAGTTATGAAGTATGACTAAATTTTATGAAGTATTATAATGAGATGTTTTGAACTATGATTTTCGCTGCCATGATTCGAAGAACAAAATGTTGATTATCTCTTGTTAATATTTTGAAAACCCGTGTTACAAAGCAGGATGTATTGTTGTGAAGTTTTATATGAAGATGTGACACCCTTAATGGTGATATACTTTGATTTATTTATTAGAATAATTATGAATATTCCTTGGGGATTAGAAGGGTGTTATACTTATGGACTACACTTACGGATTAGAGGTATTACTTAGCCATTATTTACGCACATAATTTCACAACCTCTCATTTCCGGCTAGAAACATCACATACACTCCCTTTAGGATAACGATTAACCAATCATACTCAATTTCTAATACCAATACTCCTAGGATTTACTAGGGTTTCCCCAGTGTGTTCGATTCATTATTCAACATGGAATAACACAACCAAGCCATAGATATTTTCCTATGTATTAGAATGAGCGATTAACCATAAAGAGATATTGTACTATTACAGTTCCTTTTGACATCAGAACATAGTACATGTTATCATTTCAAATGAAACAAGCTTATCCAACAAGTGGAACAACACAACCATTCAAAGTGATTAGGATTTGCATACAATTATCTAATTTAATTATATTTCACATGTCAAATTGTTAAATTAACTAGGGTGTAACGCATTCTCATGCTAACTCAATCACAATTAATCCTGAACAAGGAATTCAATAATGTTGCAATCAAACCTATTAGGGTTCATGAAATCTAAATCCTAATAGGTTTTATAGAAAGGAAATTATTATAAATTCACCAAGGAGTGTTTTTTTTCTTTTTTGAATAATGTATCCTTATGGTACTGTTTGTTTGGTTCGAATATAAACCCTTTAAAATCCTTGGTTTAGGGATTTAGTTTTGAAGTTATTGGTTTGATATCAATCCGGTTTAAAATCACAATTCAGTTAGTGAGTTCATCCTGGTCAAAAGTTTATTATGGTTCGAGATAAGCATGGTTTAAAATCTCATATTGGATCGTAGTCATCCTAGTTAAAACCCTGGTTCTTCAAACCTTCCCCTCCTCATCGTCATTTTTATCCTTTCTTTCTTGATTTTGTTAATGACCTCGATCGTCTTTTTTGGTGATGATTTTTCATAACAAGGGGGATTATTTATTATGTGGTAGTTCATCCCATTTCATGGATTCTCTTTAGGAGTCCATTCTCTTCTCACAGTCGTCTTTCTTTCCATTCTCTTGGGCATATCGGCTTAATATATTCCTTTCTTTATCAATTTTTCAATGACATCTATCAGATGGGCACTCATATGTGATACGCATGTGGCTTTTGTGGAAGTGAAAAAACCTTGAATTGTTCATCCTAGATAATTCATGAGACTATAATTACTGGTGATGAAGTATGTGACTAAAGTCTAGTATGCAACCTTTTGATGAGGGTCCACATGTCGATATCTTCCTGTGAGTATGTTTTGGATTGAACGGTTGGTGTTAGGTCGGTCTTGTTGAATTATATATATATATATATATATATATATATATATATATATATATATATATATATATATATATATATATATATATATATATATATATATATATATATATATATATATATATATATATATATATATATATATATATATATATATATAAAAGTTGAATGAAATCATTTAAAAATAAATAAATTATATTTTGTAGTAGAAGGTAATTATTATTAGGATTAAATATATTTTTCGTTCATATAAATAATCTATCATTCAATTTTTAAGTTTTTCGCCTACACTTTTCGTCTCTACCGTTAATTTGGTCTAACGGCCGCTGACGTGACACGTCACGTCTATTAAAGTCAAAAATTTTGTTTGAATATAAAAAAATGTATTAGATTGCGGGAGTTACAAAGCTCTCTGACTTGTTTTTTCTAACATTTTCTTAATATTTCTACATTGACAAAGAATATTGAGTTGAGCTAGAATTTTGGTAAACGTATCAACATGAATCAAATCTAAACTCTAGCCAAAGGCAAATCAAGTTTGGTAAATGTATCAACATGAGTCAAACTTGAACTCTCTTCAACAATTTTCAAAGCCAAATCAAATGATTTCCTCACCAAAACATGATTTGAAGAACACAACTGAACAATAACCTGATTCAATAATTAAACCTCAAGGTAACCATAAAGTCTTCTAAAATCATGAAATATTTCCAATGCTTCTTATGATTAATGATTCCTCAAAGCAAATTTAAGCTTTTCCAATAGAATTTCTTGGGTGGAAAGTTCCCATGATAATCTCTCACATTGGTCAGAACTAGAAGTAGAAAACTTTTGCGAAAGAGCTTACATCTAACTACTTGACATAACTTACTATTACTACTTGACATAATTTACTATTACTAAATTGCAAATCATTAAGAATGATTGTACATCTTCTCAAATGAATCTTAAGAAGGGTTGTGTATTAAATAAAATTCATGAAGAAATAGTTTATTAAATAGTTAAATATATTTTTTGTGTTTATGAAGTTAACCATATATTTTTTACTTTTTGATTTGTAGTTCTCAAAAGAGTTGTTTGTAGATAATCAAAGTAACATACAAGCTATTTCATAAACAGATTCCACAATGATTCGATTTTAGCTAAATAAAATTTCTTAAATGTCATGAGTTTGTTATTAATTTGCCACTTTCATGTGTTCACCATTTTGAGGTGAATATTGTGATCACATCTTGAATATTGTTGTATGTACTACTTTTTATTTATTTATTCATGCTGGAGAGAGTGCATCGATATGAACATGTCATGTGATACAAATGGGTTTCTTGAAGTGGCAATAGATAGTAAAGGTATGAGTCTTGATTGTTCTATATTCTGTTGAGAAATCTAATATAATTTGTATAATCTAAACTCAAGCTTAATTAGAGTTTTTTTTAGTCTATTTAGTGTATAAGTTAGGTGCATATAAATAGTCATAGTTTGTATCATTATTTGTAATAATTTAATTTATAATAGAATCTTTATTTCCTTATTCTATCTCTTTCTCTCCTCACTAAAAGTGTTTCACGCACTAAAAAATTGATATTTAGAGCTCTGGTTAGATCATTGACCGTGTTTTCAAGAATCACACGTCAGAGATCGTATTTTTTGGATCTTAGATTATTGTCAATCAATTGTTGTGAAGATGAATGATACTAATGGTATTTTGAATTCTTTTCCAACTCTTAACGGCAAGAATTGGATTTGATGGAGAAAATATATACAATATTTGTTTGACTTTCATGAAATCCTAGAAGTGATTACCAATGGCGTTCCTACACTGGCTGCAGATACAACTAACGCACAGAAAACCACTGACAACGAAGCAAAGAAGAAGGATTGCAAGACTGCGTATTGCATTCAAACGGCAGTCGATGCGGCGAATTTCGACAAGATCTCTCATGCTGAATAGGCGAAGGAGGCATGAGATATTCTTGTTAAGTACTATGAAGGAAGTTATAAAGTCAAGGTTGTCAAGTTGCATACCTTGCATCGACAATATGAATTATTGTCGAAAGGAGAAGATGAAAAAATTGTAGAGTATATGTCGAAGGTACAGAAACTCATCCATCTCATGAAGGGTTGTGGTGAAACCCCACATAATAAGATGATAGTTGAGAATGTAATGCGTACGTTAAACTCTCACTTTGATCACGTTATCATAGCTATTCAAGAATCCAATCAACTTAAAACTCTAAAACTGGAAGATTTGGTTGGTTCGTTAGAAGCGCATGAGATTAGGATTGCCGAAAGGAAATGAGTTCAAGATTCATTACAAGCTTTGCAGGCTCATTAATGGAAAAGAAATGGTGGTTCCAACAAATTCAAAGGCAAAGTCGACAAGACTTAAGGAAAGAAGTATTGGTCGAACCCTCGTAAGCATTAAGTTGATGATAGGAATTTTGAATCCTCGGAAAAGGAATGAGGAAACTATCAAAAGGACAAATAAGATTAAAAAAAAGGTGTGCAATGTTATAACTCTGAAAAGTGGGGTCACTTGGCCAAGCATTGTTGGTACAGAAAATACAAGGGATCAACAAAAGGCAAGGACGAAAGAGTAAATATTGCACGCCAAGATTCATATGATTTTGAAGATATGGTGGTTATGGCTGAAGTTGTAGATAACCATGTCGAATCCAAGATCTGATTCCTCGACTTAGACTTCTCGAATCACATGACTGGTCAAAAGATATGGTTGGCAGATTTCGACGAGTTGAAGAATATCAAGGTAAAACTTGTTGATAATAATACATTGCAAGCAGAAGGTACTGGAAACATAGTTTTTCGAGTAAGTAATGGAGGGAAAGTTATGGTCAAATATGTACTCTATGTATCTGGAATTAAGTGCAACATTTTAAGTGTTGGGCAACTATTGAAAAAGGTTTCATAGTTGTCATGAAAGATGGAGCTTTAAACTGTTCGACACCTAGAAAAACATGGTCTTAAAATCTCTGCTATAGAAGAATGGGACGTTTAAGACCATGATTATTTCGACTTAAGTACAATGTCTAAAAATTGTTGTCGAACACAAGGATAATTGGTTGTGGCATTTTAGGTTTGGACATTTGAACTTTCAATCACCCAATCAACTGATTACTCAAGATATGGTAACTGGTATCCCAAGTCTTATGATGCCCAAAAAACTATGTGAAGGGTGTTTAGTCGGAAAGCAATCCAGAAATTCTTTTGTTTCGAATATGCCAATGAGATCATCCTGCATACTCGAAGTTGTACATCCAGATGTATGTGGCCCGTTCTAAGAGCATACCATTAGTGGAAACAGATATTTTGTTTCGTTTGTCGATGAGTATAGTTAAAAGCTCTGGATCTATGTGATCAAGTGAAATGATGAAGTATTTGAAATCTTTAAGAGATTCAAGATACTTGTCAAAAACTAAAGTGAGAAGAAGATCAAAGTTCTGCGAGCAGATGAAGATGGTGAATACGCATCCAAGATGTTTGAAGATTTTTGAGCAGAATATGATTGTCGATCATGAGGTAACTTCTCCTTATACGCCTTAACATAATGGAATTGTAGAAAGAAGAAACGTAACCATATTGGATATGGCGAGATGCATGCTAAAGCAGAAGAATTTGCCAAAATCTTTATAGGGTGAAGCTGTTTCGACTGCAGTTTATATCCTTAACAGGTGCCCTACAAAGAAATTGAAGAACAAGGTTCCTGAAGAAGTATGGAGTAAAAGACGATCATCAGTAAGTCATTTGAAGGTGCTTGGTTCTATGTGTTATAAGTATGTTCCTGATGTAAGAAGAAGAAAGCTTAATGACAAGAGTCAACCTATGAATTTGGTAGGATATCACAAGACTGGTGCATACAGGGTATTTAATCCTATTAATAAGAAGATTGTGATAAGTCGAGACATTGTGATTGATGAAAATTTTGCCTGGGATTGAAATTCTGGTGATGCAATTAACAAGCCATTGATGAGTTATGGTTTCGATGAAGTAATTGATGAAATTGAAGTAGAAGGAAATGTCAATGTTCCAGTTCAAGTCGAAGTCGAAGAAGTTGTTGATATTCTCGACACAGTCAAAGAGGGTGTGGCTAGAACAAGCCAAATACCTCAAAGATCTAAAGTTCTTTCAGCAAGACTTCATGATTATGAAGTGATTGGTGATGATGAAGTCACATCAGATGAAGAATTAGTTCATTTTGATTTACTTGTAAGTGTTGAACCAATCAACTATAATGAGTCTTTGAAGAATAAACTGTGGAAGTCTGCTATAGTAGAAGAGTTACATGCAATTAAAAGAAACAACACATGAGAGTTAGTCTAATTTCCAACACATACAAAAGCTATTGAAGTAAAGTGGGTGTTCAAGTTGAAACACAATGTTGATAGATCGATAGCAAGACATAAATCAAGATTAGTAGCTCGAAGTTTTCTTCAAAGAGCATGACTCGCCTACTCTAAATTATTTGCTCCAGTAGCAAGATTGGAGAGTCTTCGACTAGTGGTAGCCTTGACATGCAACCAAGGTTAGTCGACATTTCATTTAGATGTGAAATCAACATTTCTGAATGATCCTTTAGACGAAGAGGTTTATGTCACACAACCTCCAAGATTTGTGATTCAAAAGGAATCGAGTGAGGTGTATAAGTTGCACAAAGTGCTCTATGGCCTTGAGTAGGCACCTAGGCCATGGAACAAGAAGATTGACTCATACTTAGTCGAATTGAGATTCATCAAATGAAAATCTGAGTATGGTGTCTATGTTCAGGTTGTGGCATAAGATATAACAATCATCTGCTTATATGTCGATGAATTGTTAGTAATTGAAAATAGCTTGGAGAACTTGTCGAAGTTCAAAGAGCTGATGATGAGAGAACTTGAAATGTAGAGATTCAGAATGGATGATTCAACTCCAACATCTTCTGAGATTGAACTGCAGTTCTTCCTACTAAGTCTCGCGCTAATCACCATTAAACCAATTAACTATCTATTGCTATATTATCTAAATGTAGTTGTATTAAGAGTTATTAATCCCGGATAGTGGAGCGGAGCGGCCGACTCCCGAGAATGGGAAAAGTGGGAATAGCGGGATGCCGAATAACGGAATAACTTTTTGTATAGTAATAATTATATGATAATCTATAAAACATATGTCTTGTAATACTAAACTAATTTCACAACACTCATAAAATATTTATAAAATCTAATGTCAAACAAAGAACAGTGTTTAATCAAGATTCAAAACATAAAGATTTAAATTCAAAGTTAGTACTATCATATGAAAATTCAAGCAAACATAGAAATCATGTAGCATCATCAAAATATTTCTCCAATTCTTCATCTTCTTCATATTCCTCCAACTCTTCATCTTCAACTTCTTCAAAATAAAAAGAAACAGTATTTACAACAAAACAAAATAGAAGAAGTAGAAAGTAGAAAGAAAAGAAATAGAATAAGTTAAAGAATTAGAAGAAATTACCTGAGATGGCAGAAGGAGATGGAGGAAGAACCGGAGAAGGAGAGTTACAGGGAGATGGCGGCAGAATCGTAGAAGGAGAGTTGAGAAATTAGGGCACGATAGAACACAATGAATGAGAGAAAAAGAAAATAAAAACTCTTTTAAAATAGGGGTATTTAAGTAATTTGACTCAAAAAATTATAATTTTTTTTTAAAAAGAGAATCGAAGCCGCTCTGTCCAAGAACTTCTCGCAATCCGATAATACGGCTAAAACAGTCGCTTTTTCTTCTCCGTCACTGCATCCTACATATTGCGCGGCGGGGTGCCACACCGCTACGTACGCCGCGATAACGGCCGGAACACCGGCTATTGACAACTCACGTTGTATTATACTAATAAATAAAAATGGGAGGAAAAAAAAGAGCATAATTGGTAAAAGTGTGTGGAGACCGTGTTTCGCAGTTACAAATTTACAACGAAGCATCGTCCATTAATATATAAAACGCAACCGTTTCATTTCATCGAATATTCAAAGACGCGCTCTTTCATAATCATCATAGAAAAAGAAACACCGATTTTTCTTTTCTCTCTCTATGGCAGATCAACTCACAGACGATCAGATCTCGGAGTTTAAGGAAGCTTTCAGCCTATTCGATAAGGATGGCGATGGTTAGAATCGAATCGAATCTCTCGCCGTTTTCGTTTTTCTTTGATTTTGATATGATGATTTTTTTTTGTAGATCGGTTTTTTTTCTTGTTGTGATTGAATTGTTCTTGATTTCGATTAGGAATTTTCGTGGTTTTTGGTTATGATTTGATTATTATTCATTTGTTTTGAATTTCTTTTAGATTTTGTTGATTTATAGGCGATTTGAGTTTTGTTGATTTAGATGAACGCATGTTTCCGAAAAATTGAATCGGAAATTTTAATCAAGTGTTTCATGAAAAAAAATAACTCATGAAGCTAAAGAAAATTGCGATTTATTGGAAACAAGTTGTAGCGTATTCGTTCAAACTATGATAATTCTGACGCGACTTCTTGATTTTATTTTAATAGTTGCTATTTTATAATGATGCTATTGGAAAATAATCGATTACGTGTTTGTGTTGCATTAGCATCGGACATAAAGGCTTTCACAATTTCGGTCGGGACAGGTGTCACAACAGTAATTGCTGTCATTCCGGTGTGAATTAATCACAATTTGTTCTTTAACATAAAAAACAGTAATAATTGTATCGGCTGTCAATACCTTTTTGTCGCTGCCATTTTCGTGGTCGCAGTCCCTTTTTTTAAAACCCTGGCACCAACACCTTTAAAAAAAAGGTGTGTATGTGTGGCACCGGCATTTGTGATTGCTTTTAATTTTATTTAATTTTTTTCCAAATTATTATCAGTGTCGTAGTGTTAGTTCTGTGTTTCTGGAGTCGTGTGCTTCATAGATCGGACACTATGCACTTATGCGGTTCGATTTTATCTGAAGTGTTTGTGTTAAATAGGTCAAGCCTTGGTGGTAAAGATTATGATTTCAATGATGAAGTGAGGGATAAAATATAAGTCTTACCTTGATAATGCTTAAATGACATGTTCAGCTACATTTGCAACCCTTTTTCAGTGTTATTGACATTTTGTGAATATTATTCATAGCTACTTTGCCTATGGTTTGTGAGTTTGTTTATGTATCTGAGTTTGAGAAACATGGCATGATGGTAGGTGCTGAAAGATATGTTTTTTCATGATGTGGGTTCTTGTAGAGTTTTTGCTTTGTTAAACATCAGAACTTTCTTTTAGTATTTAGATTTAGAAGTTTATTTTTCTATTGAAAATACACAAAGATTCATGATTGAGTTGATTATACATTTGCTATTTGTATGTGGCTTATATAGTTGTAGTGAGGAAGAGTGCAGGAGATGAATTGAATCATACTAACCATAATTATATCATGAACGAGAGAAGTTTAATTACATATTGGCTATATGCGACTAGTCTGTGTGGTGTTAAGCTTCAAAATAATGGCTCGACCTTGTAACTTTAAGAGGCATAGTTCAAATCTCATCCGAGATAATGCGTAGTTAGTAACATTTTAATCAGTGATAATTGCTTGATGTAGCTATAAATTTGTTGATGATAATTATATATGGTTTGAACTTGCAGGTTGCATCACCACCAAGGAGCTTGGAACTGTTATGCGATCATTGGGACAAAACCCAACTGAGGCAGAGCTTCAAGACATGATCAATGAAGTAGATGCTGATGGGAATGGTACTATTGACTTCCCTGAGTTTCTTAACCTCATGGCAAGGAAGATGAAGGACACGGACTCTGAGGAGGAGCTGAAAGAGGCATTTCGGGTTTTCGACAAGGATCAGAATGGATTCATCTCTGCTGCTGAGCTTCGCCATGTGATGACCAACCTTGGCGAGAAGCTCACTGATGAAGAAGTCGATGAGATGATTCGAGAGGCTGATGTTGATGGTGATGGCCAAATAAACTACGAGGAATTCGTTAAGGTGATGATGGCCAAGTGATTGATCTCTCTCTCACTTCATTTCTATTACTTGTATAACAGTGCTTTGTAGTAGCCGTTGTCGTTTCTTCTTACATTTTTATTTCATGGTTAAATGTTAATTAGTGGTAAGTGTTGCTACTCATGATTGTTGTCCAATGGTGTCTTTACTAGTTTTTCTTGTAATTTTATTCCTTAAAAAGATGTAATGTTGATTTCACTTCAGATTCTACCACTTCTCATTTTTTGGTGAATGGTTATTACATATGCGATTTTGTAAGTTTCATTATTAGATTTATCCTTTCAAGTTTTTTCTTTTAGCTATATTCTGTATTAAAGGAGCCGCATTATTTTGTTTCTCAAACTAAGAACCGCAAATCTATCAAAAAAGAGAAAAACTATAAAAAAAAAATTAGAACTATTTTTAAAAAGACTGAAAAACTGACTGTTTAAGGAGGGGAAAGTGAATGAATGTTATTGTTTACACAATAATAAAAGAGATGATTCTTTCTTTATAATATATCATTCACCTTGGAAAAATAGTTTAATACTACGGTAAAATATAAATAATAAAGAAATTGATGCGTGAAAAAAAATAATAACATTGGTATTAAATTAATACCAAAGGAAATAAATCATTTTAAATAAAATCACTAAAAACTACTGTTAAATGAAATAAGCCTAATAGTTTGATTGTGAGGACAATTTATATGCTGATCACAATTCGAATCCGGATCACCATTACTTCCTCCTACCAGTAATTATAATTACTTAATAGTGTTAGTCTATAAGAAGCATAAAATTTTTATAAGTTATTACAATATTTTTGAAATGATATAATGCATTTTAATTTCAAGGGTAATTTGGGTATTTTTAATGGTTATATAAATTACAAAAAGAAAATACAAAACTTAAAAACTAAAGAATTAATTGGAGAAAAAAAATTAAAACATGGCAATTTTGTTATTTGATGTGGTATTTTTAATATATCAAACAAGTGCTAAGATAATATAATGTTATTATACTTAATAGAAGTTAGAAACAAAAACATGTACATGTTTGTCAATTTGGTGTTTTTTTATTAAGTTAATTTAGTGTGAGGATTTTTTTTGTTGGTAAATGGAAAGAAAAAGGTATAAGGCAATGTAGATTGACTCAATTGATAAGAAATTGGCTCATATATCGAGTAGTTGTGAGTTCAACCATGATGTGAAGATCTCTTTGATAGATGATCTGTAAATATTTTTATAAATATTTTTTTATTCTTATGATCTGCCCTGATTATGTTAAGCATCCGGAGACCAACTCATTTAAAAAAATGTAACCATAAAAAAGAAAAGAAAAGGTACGAGAAAGAGGAATTAGGTCAAAACACCTTAACAACAAATAAAACAAACAAGGAAAATAAAATAAACAAGGAAAAGGCTAGTGAAATATAAAGTTAGGGAGCATTAACTTGTTCCTAATTAAGTCATGTATAATGACTAAAGAGAGGGGAGGTTAATCCCATAAATCAAAATTATGGATTGACAAACCTATGGAGGCAAGCATGTCACCACAATACTTTTCCCCTCTAAGAATATGTTTCAATTCAAAGAAACTTCCATTATCTTGTATGTGCACATTCTCCCATGAGATCAATTGTGTGGTTTATTGTGATTTGAAGCTAAGTCCAAATTTTTGAAGCAACTAGACAATGAAGAAATAATTGATTGGAAGATTCTGCATTAGAATTTCAAAGGTTGTAGATAGAAAGCATATAGCAACCTCTGAGCATGAGATTTTCATCACTTATTATTATCTTACGGATCAGTATCCAAACCATAATAGCATACTTAGAATGAGGTATGGCACTATTCCAAATAATCTTAAACCAAATGCATTAAGAACTTCAATTATGAATTTTTATTCCATTGTGTCAAATGTATTTGCAATATCAACTTTGACTGCTAGATTTCCATGAAGAGACTTGTGATGTAACCTGTTGATAGCTTATAATGCAAGGCATATAAAATCTTTGATTTTCATTATTGGAGTTAGAAAAGAGCTCAGGGAAATAATGTGTTTGGTTTCATACAACACTCTCTCAAACCAAATGTTCCAATAATGGCATGGAAAAGATTAAAAATCAACATTAAATAAATTGATAAGAGCAGTCTTTAAATCACTTTGAAACATTTCTCCACAGCAACAGAAATTATCAAAAGGGCATTGAATCATCAAGAAGCAAACAAATAATCTGATTTTTGAAAGCCTATGAATTTTCTATTACAAGTTAATCAAATACATCTTTGAGATACATAGTTTTAATCTGTTAATCTGTATCCATTTCTTCAAGAGCTGCTTTGGTTGTTGTCTTAGCTTCTTCTAGAAGTGCCTCTGGGACCTGCATATCATTATATTAGCAACAGTGATCCATCTCTGCTGTAACCACCTAGTATGACACTACAGTTGAAAGGTTTGTAGACCCATTAAGATGAACTAAAATCTAAGCTTCAGAGAAAAGGGGTAACCTACCCACTTTAATCATATGCTTATTTTGTTTGTGACAACACCTCCGAATTTTTGTGACAGGACTTTGGGCCCGTTTTCTTTAGTAGTAATAGATATGGCACACTCAGATATGCTTTCTAGAGCTATTGTGAGTATGGATGTTAAATCAGTCGAAGTGAATCACGACTATAAATAGGATGAAGTGAATAATAATGTTAAACCAGAAGAAGTGAATGATGATGTTAAAACAGATGAAGTGAATGATGATGTTAAATCGGGTGTTTGGTCGGTTGTTGTCGAGGTAGATGTTTGTGCACAATTTACAAATAAAAAAGAGTTTATTATTCGTGAACATGTGCTACAATAAATCCGCAGGGAGGCCGGAAAATTAGGGTTTAGCGTTATAATCGGAAGATCCAACAATGGTTCGGATATTAGACAAGCATTTGTAATAATAAGATGCGAAAGAAGTGGCATGTCTAACCACAGATTAGGAAGTTGAAACGAGATGACACGGAATCGAGGAAATGTGAGTGTTCGTTTAACTTACGTGGATATTGTATGGCGGATGAGACATGGAAATTTAATGTCATTTTCGGTATACATAAACATGCCTTGACCGACAAACTAGCCAGTCATTCCATTGTATGATGTCTTGTTTCGGGGGAGAGGGAACTTGTTTCGCACATGACATTAAACATGGCGGCGCCAAAACATACTCGCGTATTTGAAACAGAAAAGATGCCCAAAATTATTTTCAAGGGTGCTCGCATTAACAAACTATCCCCTCCACCATTGTTACCAAAAGTTAAACACATTGAAGAGATGCGTCTTTTATGCACAAATACATTGAGCAGATTGTAAATGTTGAAGGTGTCAGCAATTGTGGTTTTCGAGTTGTTTCAGATTGCTCGATAAGGGAGTGGACCAATACCAATTTTTTTCTCATCATCTTATACAAGAGATGATGATACATAGAGAATCATACACAAAGCTATACGGGAACAAAGCAAATTACGATGCAATTCTCAATGCTCTATTTCCTTGTCTTAGTGGTCCGACTCCATGTGACAAATGAATGTGTTTCCCAGAAATGAAATACCTTATAGCAAGTACTTATGATAGGGTGTGTATTTATTTAACACGATATAGTTTTTCATAAACATTCTTCCTGCTTCAGAGTAAGTCACCTCAAAATATATTTGAACACATCATGTGTATTGATTGACTATCAAAAAATAATATTTTATTCAGGTTTATTTGAAATTGAGATGTTCTATACCAAAGATATCACTTGAGTGGATGACACATTTCACACAAGATGCTAAAACTTGGTCGGATCACTTTCTAAAAATGATCGATGAGTTCACCAAGTTGAGCGACATTGAAAGAGAAGAAAATAAGGAAATGTCAAAGAATGAACCACCAATAGGTTTAGACAGTGACATATGTTTTGATGCATTTTAGTTGTAATCTAACTATGTAAAATACTTTTTTGTATGTAATGCATTGCATAATATTATAAAATTCGATGGTATTTTTTAGATTCTACTCTGCATAATACATTGGTTCTGTTCTTCATAATTTTTTGGTAGATCCGTCCGGACACACCTTTTTATCATTAAAAAAACATGAGACTATACAAATGTGCATCTCTGTATAGACCTTTATTTTTTGGGGAAAAAAGGCGGATCTGGAGATGTATCTATGAAGTCTTTCTTGAAGATCTGATAGGTTTTTTGTCCTTACGGTCTCTCGTTTCATTTTCTTTACAAAAACCTGAATGAATACACATTCCCATCTTGCATTTATGTACTTCAATGGCACAAATCCCTCTCTTCAGTTTAGGGTCTCTGAGGATATATTTCTCGTCGATTTGAAATACAAACTAAAACTCTCATGTGATATCCAAAAAATCAGAGAATTGTCAAACTCGAGTACTGTTCACTCGTGATTGACAATAAAGAGAAGATTCAGTTCACCATGCTTGAATTAAATACAGGTGATGATTTAAAGGTTATGTAGAATACCTTTTACTGTTACTCATCAAAGTGTCTGATTAAAATGGATGCGACGATTCAAATATCAAACGAAGATATTATAAAGATGTTGTAAAATCCTGAACCACCCGTTTGTAATGACATGACATGTAATATTAAATTTATGTTAATGTTAACAATTATCTATGTAATATTTATTTTGATGTTAATTTATGATATTTTTGTTATTTTGTCAATGTTCTTGTTTGTTTCTGGTTAAAACTAACGGAGCATTTTTCAGAGTTACATCTCCGAAAAACTCATGGAATATTAAACTAAAAGGGGTTACATAGATGCATCTTTGAATTAATATTTTATGTATACAAAGATGCATCACTAAATAAATTTTAACAGAATAAGGAGTTTCTCAATTATTTCGTCTGAGGTGTCTATAGAAAAGGTGCGTCGAAATATGTATCTCCAGACATTATCAGCATTTGAGACTTTTCACGATGATATGGAAGAATATATAAGTGAAAAGAATAATCCTCTTACAATTAAGTGGTTTGATTGCAAAGACAACTTATATCACTACCATGGTTGATCGCCACACTTCCTTCTAGAGGTAATTATAATTAGTTTATAGTGTTGGTCACAACAAACATAAAAAATTGATAAATTATTTTACAATATTTTTGAAATAATATAATAAACTTTAATCTCAAGGATAATTTGAATATCTTAAATGATTTTATAAATTTAAAAAATACAAAACTTAAAAACTATAGAATTTATTAGAAAAAATAAATAAAAACATGGTAATTTTGTTATTTGATGCGATATTTTTAACATATCAAACAACTACTAAGATAATATAATATTATTATACTTAATATGAGGTAGAAACAAAACATTTTTCATGTTTATCAATTTAGTGTATTTTTACTCGAGTTAATTTACTGTGAGGATTTTTTTTTTTTTTTGTAAATGAAAAAGAAAAGGTACAAGATAAAGTAGATTGATTCAGTTGATAAGAAATTGACTCATATACTGAAAAGTCGTCGATTCAACTGCTGTTGATAATGTGAAGATCTCTTTAGTGGGTGATCTGTAGATATTTTTATAAGTGTTTTTTGAGTCTTGAAATCTACTCTGATTCTATTGAACCTCTGAAACCCAACTCATCTAAATTTTTTTTGTAACGATAAAAAAGAAAGGTACAAGAGTAAAGAAAGGAGAGTTATGCCAAAACCCTTTTAACAACAAACAAAACAAACTATAGTGAAACATAAAGTTAGGAAGCCTTAACTTGTTCCTAGTTAAGTCATGTATAATGACTAAAGGGAGGGGAGGTTCATCCCATAAATGAAAATCATGGATTGACAAACCTATGGAGGCAAGCATGTCACCACAATGATTTTCCTCTCTAAGAATCTGAGTGATTATACAATGCAACTCATTTACTAAAGTCATACAATTAGTCTACATGTTCTGAATTTGCCAAGGAACCAAGTTAGTTGCCTTGCAGGCCAAGGTCTTAGAATATGTTTCAATTCAAAGAAACTTCCAATGTCTTGTATGTGCACACTCTAATGCAAGAATAATTCCCATGAAATCAATTGTGTGGTTTATGATGATTTGAAGCTAAGTCCAAATTTCTGAAGCAACTAGACAGTGGAGAAATAATTGATTGGAAGATTCTGCATTGGAATTTCAAAGGTTAGATAGAAAGCATATAGCAACCATTGAGCATGAGATTTTCATCACTTGGGATTTTCTTATGGATCAATATCCAAACCATAGCACACTTAGAAGCAGGTATGTCACTATTTCAAATAATGTTGGACCAATGCTTTATATGAAAGGCGTGAGAATTGGAATTTTAGGCATCTTTAAGAGTTATAATTCCTGAAGTTGAGTGTTTCCAAATGAACATGGCCTCCTTATTCTCCAATGGAATAAGGTTGATTGATGAGGGTTGATATATGAGGAAAAAATCTTGGACATTTGAAGAGGATCCAGTGCAAGAAAAAATTACATCATCAACATAAAGAATGTGCGATGGAATATTCAAAGATCTTTTTCCATTGATAAGCTTTAGTTTTCTGATTCAACTAGATTGGATAACCCTCTGCTTAAGAACTCCTCTTTCCCATGCTTTTATAAAACACCGCGTGAAATTCCAAAAATACTCTTGAAAATTGGAAATATATTTTTAATTCGCAGTCTCACATATATGTAATTCATTCGTATTTGATAATCGTTCTATTCTATGATGAAATTAAAATCAAAAATATACTTTCAATATAAATCACAAATATATTTTCGATTTCAACAACGTACTTTAAAATGAATTTAATATCTTCATTTGAGTCGCAAGATATTGTATTTTTTTTCTCCATTGAAACTTACAGAACTAACTAGGACCTAGTAATTTTTTTTAATCAAATAATAATCACATAAATTTCTGAATTTTATTTTTTATTTTGTTATAGCAGACTTTATCTTATCTTGTTTGAAAAGAATGAATTCTCCGAGTAAAAGGAGGAGGACCCGTTTTATTTTTGTCCAACAAATTTATATAATATGATCAAGTATGCGGATCAATAAAATAAATGCTTTGGATATTGATCCATAAGTCGACATTTCTGTTTTCACCTACTATTTTATAAAGTAAAGTAACTAATTCTATAGAGATCCAACCAATGGTGTTGAAACCTAAAATATATTTTTCAGAAATGTATTTCTACTTTTACATTTAATGTAATTTAAAAAAGATGCACACAGAAAATATACTTTCGATTTTAAAGAAATATTTTAATAATTGTATAAAATATTTCTTTTGAGTATGAGGTAGAATAAAAATTTCCCAAAAAAAAAACACAACAGATCTCCTTATCTAACTCCTCTAGATTAGGCAAAGAAACCTCATTGCTTAACGAAATTTTGAGCAAAAACCAAATGCATTAACTTAGATTATAAGGATCCAATCCATTGTCTGCAATATCAACTTCAAAGGCTAGATTTCCTTGAAGAGACTTGAGATGTAACCTGTTGATCGCTTATAATGCAAAGCTCCATTAATGCTGATAAAACTCTGAATATTATCAAGCTTCTTGACAGCCATATAGAACTAATAATCTTAATCGAAAATAACATATTTCAACAAAAACAATTGAAGGTTAACCCAAAATAAACAGGTCTCTTTTCATATATTTGGTGCACTCAATAACAAACATGATGGTATTATTTTATCATATTTATGCTAATCCATCAATCATTAGAATGAGACATTAACTTATTCTCTTAAACCAAGAATAACAATTTTAACATATGATACATGATAACATTTTTAAGATTAATTTATCTTATCATCTCATGCAGTTTCATCAAATATTAGAATGAGACATTATATGATACAAGTATCCTCATAGCTTCTTATCCAAACATGTCAAAATCTCTTCACTTAATGTTCGAGATGTGTGACAATCCTTGTATGAGATGTCAAAATCATATGCAAGATAAGTCAATATCCTTAGTAATTCCTTCTCATTTTCTCTCCAAATAACTCAAAACATAACATAACAGAATAAAGGATTAAAAAATAGTTACCAATGCCAAAATAATAGAAAATGCTTTTTTTTTTTTGGTTTCTAACTTTCAAGTAGTCACTAATGCTATGGCATGAAGCAGTTACAAAAGGAAATAAGCTAAAACTTGATGCTTCTAATCCTATGTAAGAAAAAGGAAAATAATGTGTTTGGTTTCATACAACGTTATCTCAAACCAAAGGTTCCAATAATGGCATGGAAAAGATTAAAATTCAACACTAAATTAATTGATGAGAGCAGTCTTTAAATCACTTTGAAACAGTTCTCCGCAGCAACAGAAATCATCAAGAAGCATACAAAAATCCAAATTTTCAGAGCAATCTTTAATTTAAAGCCTATGAATTTTCTATAGATGTTCTCAATGCTCTATTACAAGTTAATCAAATACATCTTTGGGATACATAATTTTAGTCTCTATTTAATCTGCATCCATTTCTTCAAGAGCTGCTTTGGCTGCTGTCTTAGCTTCTTCTAGAAGCTCCTCTGGGACCTGCATATCATTTATTTAATACCACATAATTAGGTTAACAAGACACAAAACACCCTAAAACTACAACTCCATGCAAACACTTTAATTCATTTTTTCTTTATAAAACAAGATTTTTTAGTGATGATTGAAGGGTAACACTTGAATGCAATTTTTCTTTACGGAAGATTCCAAAACTTCATTAAGTATGTGTTTGTAGCTTCTGATATTTCACAGTAAGAGGAAAAAATGAGTTTGAAATAATTGGACACAGATCCAAACAGAAGCTAAATTCGACTACATACAACATTTATTGATTCTGTACTCTAAATCCTTCACACTAAATTATTGACTCTTTGCACAATAAAGCTTATACCATAATAAATTTGATCTAACATACAATTCACTGGTGGCATAAGTGACCAATTGAGCCATGTGGGATGAATCGCCAGTACTCTAAATTACCATCTGATCATCAAACTTATTTATTAAGTGTGTATTTAGATTATTGACTCGTTGCACAATAAAGCCTATACTACAATTAATTTGATCTAACATACAATTCACCGGTGGCATAAGTGACCAATTCAGAGCCATGTGGGATGAATCGCCAGTACTCTAAATTACTATCTGATCATCAAACTTATTAAGTGCGTATTTAGATTATTGACTCTTTGCACAATAAAGCCTATACTACAATAAATTTGATCTAACATACAATTCACCGGTGGCATAAGTGACCAATTCAGAGCCATGTGGGATGAATCGCCAGTACTCTAAATTACTATCTGATCATCAAACTTATTAAGTGTGTATTTAGATTATAACCGTGTCTCCGACAAAATCAGTGACAGGCGATTTTGTTGGAGCTTAAAAGTGCAGCTTTGACTAAAATCAAGGAAGCACCATGATTTTTCCAAATTCACATTCAATCCAAACACATTAAAAGTGCTTAAGTGAGCTTTAAAAACCAAACTTTTCCTTGTTTGAAGCTATCAACTCAATTGCTTTCAATGAAAAGCAAAACAAAAAGACTATGCAAACCAATCGTCTCCCAGCCAGTCTCTTAACCTAAGAATTTCACTGGCTTTTCATTCTTTCAGACATAACATGAACAACAATTAGACCCGGTTGATTTTTGGACTCAAACCAAAGCATGGAAATGACACAACTCACTTAAAACCACCTTTGAAGAATGACATGGTATTGTTGTTGAATCACATAAACCTTAAGGAAATAAATAATAATATCCAGCCCATGTGAATATTTGGGTATTGCAGAAGATTGTGGAATTAACCAGAAACCTTAAATTCTGAATCAAAAGAATAAGGGTTTATTTATGATAATTTCAGAATGACTGGAACTAATACAAACCAAATAGATGAAACAAAGAAAAATATGTGGCTGCTATGCTATGAAAATTCGATATATAATCAGTATTGAATTAGAATAATTGAAAGAAAAATGTCACTGTATAAAAGTAAGTCAAAATACACCCTTTCTTACCTTTTCATGTTGACGATTTGATTCCTCACACACCCAGCTCATCTCGAGTTCGAAATCTTTATCCTTGGCCTCATCATGAACTCCATATATACTATTCGGCACAAATAATTGCAAAAAAAAATATGTAAGTAACAATTATCTTAAGTAATTGATACTGTGACTTGGAAAAAGATTCTGTTTTTTAAGGTAAAAAGCCCAACATACATCAAAAGGAAGGGAAATCCCTGTATGAGTCAGCTTGCAAATACAGAATAGGGCACGTTTCACATTAGGAATATAAAAAGTAATAAACTGGCAATAAGTATGCTACTTACATCTTAGCTACTTCAATAACTCCCTGTCGGCAGGTCAAATCTGCAAGCTTCAACTTTTCAATCTCTCTGCCAAGATATTAACAAGATAACATTGTTAACTAAAATGTGGATATAGAGACTGATGCAATGCAGCATAAGACAGAAATCACATGCGTGTGACTTTTCATATAACATAAAACAGTTTTTCACTAGCTGGATCAGCTAAATGCATCAAACAACATAATTTCTCTAAATCTCTATTAATGACACCTACATGTTTTCTTGGCCCCCCTCTACCCCTACTAATTGGGCCTCCCTTCAGATCAACCCTTATTACCAGTATTTTTTATATTTATCAAAATAAAATAATCCATTCTATACCATACTACTGCACAAAGAAATGGAGATGGTGCTGAGTTACATAGAGAAACCTCAATCAAATTTGTGCATATAATTAAACCAAATTCTTGCATTTTAAGTCTACCTTCTTAAATAAAAAGGAAAAGTTTATAGCCTACTCAAGCCACAACGGCAGTAGCCTTATACATTAAGGCAATGTTTCATAGACACACACATAATCCCAACACTCTTTTGACACCTTCCCAATAAAGTAGTTTCTTTATAGGTTCTGTTCAGTGAAGTATTTTTTCGCATGAGTCCTGAAAAAAAGTTTATTTATACTGAGTGTCAATTGGGTGTCTGCCTATGACCACCCTAAAATTATACCCAACACAAGTTACAAAACACACGCAGATGGAGTCATGAGCAGGGGAACAGGAAAAAATCGCAAGGTACAGGAGAAGGGCTTGAAGGCTAAGGTAACATTATCAACCATTCTAATAATCGTCTACATATAAGCTATGCGTAGTAAGAGAAGTTCAATGCAAGATTTTTACTCCACTCTTGCTTAACCTTCAGCAGCTGATTATTAAAATTTACAAACAGGGCCATGTAACAAAAACTCAAAGTAGTTATAAGATAGCAAGAAACATGTTTTATTGGAAAGGAAAAAAAATATTAAAGGAAGCAAAGGATGCAAGTAAAGTAGTAAGAATATATTGTCCCTAGCATAGACAGTAATGAAAAGGAAGCTACAATTGCTGATCGGTTTAGTATTGAAATGAAAAAACTGTATTAATTGTCAACTTACGTTTTCGCAGCCTGCCTGCCCTTCCCAATTGCAGCACCGAAGTACCTCTAAAACAAATACCAATCAAACAGATCAGTACAAAAATTATCACAGGGAACTTCAAAAAAAAATTATTAGTAGCTCAGGCAACAATGAAAAGTCTAGATATTTCTATCAAATGAAGTAGTCTCACATAAGAGACGCCAGAAGGTTCAACCATGTACAACTGTGGTCCATCTCTGTCGTAACCACCTAGTATGACACCACAGCCGAAAGGTCTGCAGCACAATTATAGATCAGTTATTAATATGAAGTACAGAGAAATATAACTTCAACAAAATGACTAGAAGACAAATGGATTTGCTGACCTGAGCCACCAATATAATGTACAAAGGTGCACATAGCTAGCCACGCGATCGGCAAGCTCCTTAACAGGAATTGGGTCACCGTACACACTAAAAAGAAATATATCCCACAATAAACACTTTTTCTTTTCAAAACTTTCAAACAAACAACTAAGAAAATCTCATAATTATGTGATTTACTTCAAGTTACACAAAATAGTATGACAGAACTATAATAACTCAACAATATGTAAATCATGGAAATGACTTATTTACTACATTGTTTCTTGCTTTGGTCGTCAATCATCAAGCAGTGTTTTCTGAATACTCTAAATACAAAGGGATCTTTAACTGGTTACAACTTACACGTGTAACAAAAATTAACAGAAAAATTAAGCATGCTCATTAAATAATTAACCTATTTCAAGCTTCAACAAACTTTCACCTCTATTTCGAGTTATCTAATCATTTCATTTAGTAAAAGGCAATGATGCCTAAGACTTGAGTATCATAATCATGTGTAATGTGTGTGGCTTTCACCGGGACCTCTATATCAATCCAGTGCAACATGTCAGCCAACATTTTGACCTTTTAAAATAGTGATTAGGATCTATTTGGATGTGTAAGTTGTAACATATCATCTTAGTTTGGAAAAAAGCTTTTAGTCAAATAATTGTGAGTAAGCGCACAGGTAGCATTAGGTAAATTATCATCAGTTAGTGAACCGTGTCAAGTCTTGTGCAGGACAGAGTAATCAGCTTTTGGGAATACTAATAAGTAGTAAAAAAGGGAAACTGTGATAATTTTAACATTTTACATAGTTAATATGGGTTGATAAGAACCTAAAAAGATTTGACTTTTGCTCTATTTGAAAATTTCATTATAGTTAAGTTGGCTTCAAGGGCCAAAACATCATCGAATCATTACACAGGGTTTAAATTAGTAGCCCTAAAATATAATTGGTTTAATTTCCTTGCTACAACTGCTTTTTTCCTCGAGAAAGATATAGCTAAATGGAAAGAACTTATAATTAAGTTAGCTTCAAAATCAAAACAAGGTTAAGTTATTTTCAACTATAGGATTTCTATTATATTATAGCATCTGCCATTTATTCAAGAAGGTGGTATATTTAATCAATAAACACGTATGTGTTTAGAAAAAATAAAAGGGAGAGGATCTGCAGAAATAAACGTTGCAAGTGAATAGAGCAAACCTGTCGTAGTTATTTGCTTCAGATTTAGCCCTGGCAACGATCTGCCTGCCATCTGCAGCTAATCCTGCCACAGCCTAAAATTGGAAAAAGATTCACACATATATTAAAAGTTTAAAGTATCATATAACAATTAGAATGTAACAAAACAGGAAAAAGTAAACAAGAAAGTACCATTCCAGAGTGGCGATGAACGGCGTGTATTCTTCTATTGGAACCCGGAAGCATCATTTTGGAAGGAATAAGCTTCTCAACACCCTAAAAATCAACCCAATTCACAAAAAACAAGTCGAAAAATTCAAAAACCTAAAAATGAAAACCCAAATATCATTATTACATCTAGGTAATCTTACCAACACAATTCCATCTTTGCATTTGATCCCAATAACAGTCCTGCAACAAAGTTTCAAATCTAACATCAAAACCTAAAAAACAAAATCTACATTTTCGTCAAAACCCTTGATTCCAAATCTCAAAAGAACTAAAACCCATGAATTGAAATCGAAGGTGAAGCGAAAAGGATAACCTACCCGCTGTTATCGACGGCTTTGGCAGCATACTCGATCTGGAAAACGCGACCGTCAGGTGAGAAAGTAGTGACGGATAGATCGTAGCCTGTTCCGATGCTACTCATTTTGTTGAACGATTGTTGATTTTGGTATTGAAGATTTGGTTGTTTCTTCTTCTTCGATGAGCCTCTGTTACTTTTGGTTTTCTCGGAGAAGAAGAAAATATAAAGAGGGTTTTGCTTGTTCAAGAGTTAACTGAGTCAGTGAAATGAAAGTTAAACAAATTGCATATGAGGCTTCTTATTTTTCTGATATTGCAAATATGTTCCCAATATAAATAGGCTTGCTCTCATGTACTCTATATTTGGTGAATTTTACTAGTAACCTTATTAATGTTATCATATTTGGTTCAATTTTAGATGAAATTGGATTGACATTTTAAAATGTCTATTTAAATAAATGAATTTTAAAACAAAGGTATCATTATTTATTAGTTTTAAGCAAGTTATTATTCTCACTCTTGAAGTTTTTAAGTAAAAGAGTTGAGTTTTATATTTGAAGTGTAATCTTTTAAATTGGGTTAATTTTTATACAGCTATTAGGATTGGGACTGTTAGATATCACTGAGATGATTAGGAAGTGAGATGAGATTTCTCATATCTAGATGATGATTTCTAGGTAGAAATTGCACAAGGTAGTGATTAAGTGAGAAGTTGTAAGTTGTGATTGTTTAGGCTTTGAATTAATACTATCATAGTAGATTTCTTTCCTGGCTTAGTAGCCTCCAGATGTAGGTGATGTTGCACTGAACTGGGCTAACAACTCTATATGTTATTTATCATTTTACAGTTTAGTTTCAGTATCACTTACAATCTGTCTGCTAACAGATGTTGTAACATTTGTGGTGACCTAAATAAAAAGAATATCAGACCTGAATAAGACTTCTCCATCCTGAGTACCTGTTATGAATGCATGAAGATGCATGAGGTGAATGAGTGAATGCAATGTCATGTTCAATCATTTTCAAGGAACCTGCATGCTTCGATTCTTTTGTAAGTAAGAGATGGACAAACACAACATAATATTCACAAGCACGATTCCTTGGAAATGGAAAGAACATGTGTGTTAACTTTTTTCATGTATACAATTTTTCACATTTCTTTTTTTGTAAAATAAATATGCTATGATGCAAGGTGCAATAACATAGGTTCAAAAGTTCAGCATAACAACTGTGTAATCCTCTGGATAACTATTGTATAAATCTGTTGAATAATCTGAACATCACATGATCAAAGGTTTAACACCAAATTCAAGACACAACGAAACCAAGTACCGTGAATAACTGTTGCATATTCTCTGGATAAGTTGGATATATCTGGATCAAGGGTCCGGAGCATAACTAAAGAACCATCCTGAATACAGAATCCAAAAACTCAGAAAATAAATTTGAGACCCACGTAGTCACCAACAGAACGACGGTCACTGTATGTACCTATAAGATATATTCCAGCCTCACTCACTGGTCAAATCTAGGTCAGGATAAGGCAAGGGTAACCCAAAATCATGGATCCGCCTGAGGCCACTATCATCGAAACACCTACGTGAGACGATAGCACCTCATATGTACCTCAACTAAGCATGGACGATATGACCGTACTAGCAAATCAAAGTCGACTAGTCGTTCATGTTCCAGTATACTCCTATGGTTCCTATAGTTGTCACTTGGCCTGGTGTGATACGGTGGCACAACTGATTGTTTAATATTGGTCTTGTGTTTTGTATTCGCAAATGTGCGATAAGCAAGAGTCGCCGTCATCTTTTCTTTTATTCAACAAAGGAAAGGGTGAAAAGAACAGAAAAAGACATTTTCGAGATTTTTTCTGAGTAAGGGGATAGATTATGGAAAGGGGAGGTGTTACACTTTTTCCATCTGTAGTTTTCTACGGTCTCTTAGAGGTTTGCTCATTTTGAAATACCTTTATATTTTGGGTGTTTGAAAATGTTTTGAAAATGCCTTAGTGCGACGATTCGCTTTATGATAACTCTTGTATCAGTCCTCAAGAGTGTTGACAAAGCGAAATTTTTTGAAAGTTGCTTTTGGAAAGTAGTATTTGTGTAAGTGCAAAATGTTTTTTGAGCAAACTTCTAACAACTATCTACTTTTATACTCGAAAAGGGTCGTTCTTTTCCTCCTGTCCTTTAGATAGTGTTATCCTACTATTAGCGAGTAGGTAGCCCTATCATTGGATGTATTAGGGACATTCGAAAGGAACGTTACAGTCACGAAGGCAACTTGTGGAGACGCTTTAGCAATTTTCTTTTAGGGACTAGATCATTTATCAAAAGGCAATTGTAGGGTCATCGAGGGACTATGATCTTTTTTGATTTATGGGTCTTTGCTAAAGTGTTCCTGCCTCATGACTGTTTTATTTCTTAAAGGCAACCAAAGTGGGATAACCTAGAGGTGTTTGTGTGCAATTGTGTTTAATTCAGTTATTTATCTTTTTGTTAAGTTTGCTAGAGTTTGATTATTAGTCTTATCATACACGCCTAATTACTAGCAGATAATATATATATATATATATATATATATATATATATATATATATATATATATATATATATATATATATATATATATATATATATATATATATATATATATATATATATATATATATATATATATATATATATATATATATATATATATATATATATATATATATATATATATATATATATATATATATATATATATATATATATATATATATATATATATATATATATATATATATATATATATATATATATATATATATATATATATATATATATATATATATATATATATATATATATATATATATATATATATATATATATATATATATATATATATATATATATATATATATATATATATATATATATATATATATATTATAGAATATTAAAGTGCAGGAATTTAAATCTACGCTATTACAATGCTTTGCGGAGGGGATTTACACTGTACAAGAATGAGGGGGATAGAACAGTAAATGTCTTAGTTTTAATCTATTACATCCAGTAGGCAGATACAATAATATGGAAAAATATGAAAATAGGTAAATGCGCAAAGTAGAAAAGATGTCTGAAAAATCCTAAGGTGAAAAATATTTTTGTTTTGTTTTTATTTTAAGAAAATATAACCTATGTCTATTTAGCTTTAATTTCAAGAAAGAGGTTAAAATAATTAATTCATTTATTTACAAAATTAATTTAATTAGAAAAGACATTAGCCTAATGTTTTCTTGTGATTTTGATTTAAAGTCAATTTAAATAAAAGGATCAATAAAGAAATAACAAAAAGAACAAAAATAAAATGTAAAAAGGACATCCTTCGATCTAAGGAGAAGAGAGAAGCTTTGATCCAGAGAGAGTCATGCCCTTTCGTTTCATGAAGGATGTTGCCTTTTGATTCTGTGAAGGGGATGGGATTTTTGATCCAGGAGGGATGTTGTCTTTTTCGATCCAATGAGGGAGTTATTCTTCGAATTGAACCTGCAAGGCAAATGCTGGCAAAAAATAAAGATGCAGGACCTGGGTATCGAACCCAGGTCCTTCTCCCTAATTCGAATCTTCTGTCCTCGGGCCTAAGCTTATTTTGACTTGAAACAGGCTATGCCATGAGTTTCGAAAGGCAGATCATGTCATGCCTTTCGATGGCGTGATTTTATTCCTGCATGTTATCTTGCGTATGATATGCTCATATAAACACAAATGGTATTGGCAGCACATATATACCAATAATATGTATTTAAAAGGCTTAGAAATGCAGTTTCGATTTGAGTAAATCCTTACCAACTGGAGATGCTTCGATTTATGAATCTGAGCATGGCTTGGCTTGGAACAGATTCTTGGGAATCTCAGGAACACAAATATATCCTTCGTCTGAATTGAGGGTGCCTGCAAAGAAAACTAGTTAGAATTTTGATCCTTTCTAGGGTGGTGTGAGTATTCTCTTTTTCCAGGAAATCTCCCCCGTATGTGATGCAACACTTGTGATCTCTTTATATAGAGGGGGTAGATGGGACAGGAAGGCAAAGGTTTAAACAACCTTGATTATGTGTTTGAAAGTCATGAATGAGAATTTGTAACGTTGGCCAAAAACATGGGATCTTGTCCTCTTTTTAAATTTGAATGTATGTGGACATTTTGGCTCCTTCGAATGCCTTCAGTTTTCATCCTTCAATTGGGCCTTCAATTGCCTTTTTTTCTAATGAACCTCATGTTGCTTTTTTTCGATTGGACCTCGTGTGTAACCTTCGAATGGGCCTTCTGCACGCTTCTTCAAATGGCTCTGATTCAGCCCCTTCGAATGGCCAGAAATAAGTGTCATTCGAATGGACTTTTGGAAAGCCATAGTGTAGAAATTGGGCTGTCAAAACTTAGCATGAGGGAAGTTCCTGCCTTGTACAGGCATGCATGCAGCAGGCATTTTCCTTAGGTATGAAGAAAATTCCTGCCTTGTGCAGGCAGGCATGCAGACCATTTGTCCCAATGGGGGCCTGTGTGAAAGAAACCAAAGGTGCTTAAAACGAAGGAGGCCCAGAGATAGTTGCAAACGAAAGAAGCCAAGGTGCTTCAAGCGAAGGAAGTTAAAAGGAACTCCCCTTCTTTCTGAATCCAAGGGAGCCATTTTAAAGGAAAACGAAGCTCAATCGAAGACTAGTGAGTCAAGCTTGTATTAAAGGTTGTTAAATTCCCAGTCGAAACTTGTTGTTATGCCAATCGAAGGACACTGTTTAACTGCCAATCGAAGGAAATTGTTGAACTTCCAATCGAAAGACAATATTCAAAAATTTCCTCTTTCTTTAACCAAGTGTTTGTAACCACCATGTGAGGGGAAAAATCTTGGGAAAATATGGGAGGATAAATTTTGGGGTACAACAGCTGCCCCTGTTCAATCTTCTTAAATCTGAGGATGTAGATTGACTTGTATGTCTTTCGTGATTTAAAGGTGGAAGATGATTGAACACTAGAGTACCCAGAAATTTGCACTCGTCTGAATTGATATTGTTGATGGATAATATCGGGAATAGGCTTACAGATGCCATTTGGAATAGATGACAGAAGACTGTCGGAGATGGGCTTAAAGATGCCATCCAAGAAATATGACGGAGAGTCGTCGGAGATGGGCTTTAAAGATGTCGTCTAAAGTAGATCTTGACTTCATAAGAAGTCTCTTTGTGGAGATTCTTGTTCCTGTTGTCTAAGGAGGAGTCCGCTGGGGAATGTTTTGGGGGAATAGAATCTAGGAGCTTCAGTTGTCCATTACTCTAATGGGGAGTTATCTCTTGATTGGAGAGACGAAAATGAGTTGTTATCTGGTCGGGATCCAGGCTTCACAGCGACTCGCTGAGGATAATAAGGCTGACTGTTATCTGGTTATGTTCCAGACTTCACAACAACTTATTGGGGAATATGAAATTAACTACTATCTGGTCGGTTCCAGGCTTCGCAGTAATTGTAAACATTAAACTGTTATCTGGTCGTATCCAAGCTTCAGTGATTTGAAGAAATTAAGTTGTTATATGGTCGGGTCCAGGCTTCAACTTAAATATGAGGTATACCGTCATCTGGTCGTATCTAGGCTTCGGTGATTTAAAGAAATTAAGTTATTATCTGGTCGGGTCCAGGCTTCAACTTGAAGAGGTATATTATCATCTAGTCGTATCCAGGCTTCGGTGATTTGAAGAAATTAAGTTGTTACCTGGTCGGGTCCAGGCTTCAACTTGAATCTAAGGTGTACTATTATCTGGTCGAGTCCAAGCTTTATAGTAATTGACAAAGTAAACTGCTATCTGGTCGAATTCCAGGCTTCGCAACACCTTATACTGTTATCTGGTCGGATTTTAGGCTTCAGTGTCTTGAATTATTGATTGACTATTATCTGGTTGAATTTCGGGCTTCAGCAATGATGTTAACTGTTATCTGGTCGAGTCCAAGCTTCACAGTATGGTGAACTGCTATCTGGTCGGATTCCAGGCTTCATAACAACTTAAATTATTATCTGGTCGGATCCAGGCTTCACAGCATCTTGAATTGTAGATTGACTATTATTCGGTCGGAATCCAGGCTTCAGCAATGATGTTAACTGCTATCTGGTCGGGTTCCAGGTTTCACAACAACTTATACTGTTATCTGGTCGAATCCAGGCTTCATAGCATCTTGAATTATAGATTGACTGTTATCCAGTCGGAATTCGGGCTTCAGCAATGATGTTAACTGCTACCTGGTCGGGTTCCAGGTTTCACAGCAACTTATACTGTTATCTGGTCGAATCCAGGCTTCACATCATCTTGAATTATAGATTGACTATTATCTGGTCAGAATCCAGACTTTATAGTGATTGATGAGCTTGTTACTTCAGATAGTTGCCCTGTCTTATTTCAGGAACTATTCTGGAACTTGTTACAAATTGATGGTGACATTTGTCTATTTATTTTCCTGAAAAGGTAAGGAGTTAGATGTATGAAATGTCATGATGTATGAAGTGCATTGTGATGATGTTCTTAAAATAAATGAGATTATGTTGTATGTGATATGTATGTGCATGCCATGATATATGAATATGAGGTGTTGTTGCAATATTTCCTAGTCTGGGAAAATAAATCCCTAACTGTTGCTGGAGAGTATTGGGAAGCTGAATCCTTCATTTCCGCTGGGGATGATGAATGGAGATGATTTGCTGGGGATTTCCTCCTTCCGTTTAAGGGTACTCTATCGGGGATCTTTGACTTCTACTTGAGAATGACTCCGTGAGGAAGGAGATGCTTTGTTGGGATATTTTACCCATGTAGAGAAATAAACTATGTTGTGGGATAAACTTCCGCATCTAGAGAAATAAACTCTACCGGGGATAAGGCTTTATAAACTGTTTGAGGTTATAAAAACTTAGCTGGATTTCAGCTCTCTGAGGGAACTTTGCTGGAGGACGTAATTCCTGCTTCGGGGAAGAGGAGATCAAAACTTTGGTTGTTTTTACTCTTTGGGCATATAGATATCATTAGGGCGTATGCTGGGGATGTAACGGTGACTTTGTTGTAGGACGTCTATGTCTTTGTACTTGCTGGAGAACATATATGCGGGGACTGCAAATGGGTTTTTAGACTTGGTCTCATTCCTTAAAGTCATTAGCAATTGTCTTTCTATTTTTTATGTAAGTATTTGTAAACAGTAACCATATTCAAATGCATATGTCAAAAATAATCACTTGACGTTTTTTTGCAAAACAAAACATAAAAAACGAAAAAATTTGTACTTTCAAAGAAATAATTTGTATTGATTTTGAAGTTTTGCCTATAATAGGCGTTTTTTGTACAAAGGCTGACATTCTAGTAGGAGAATGTCGTCGTGAAAACGAAAACTATACAAAATAGTTTACAAAGAGAAAACGGTTATGTGTAATAATCCCATTGAGTTTCAATTCTGCTATTGTCCTTATGTCTTTGAGCGTCTCATCACTTTGCTACTTATCTGAAGTTGACTGGATCGATTGATATCGTTTGGTCTTGGCAGTTGATATTCAAGTCTGATGGCAAGGTGATCAAACGAGACATAGTTATACGCTTTAAATCCCTAACTTTTTCCTGGACCGCCCTTTCGGGTTTTCAGTCCACCGGGATACCCTTTTTTGCCCAAGCTTCCTTTTCAGGTTTTTGACTTGTCGGGCGTACAGATTTTTGTGTGTTTATCCCTAATTTTTCCCGAACCCTCTTGGTTCATTGGGATGCCCTTATTTTTTCTTAGGCCAATCAACCTAGCAGGTCTTTATTTATGCGTAGTATTTTTTAACTATGTCCGCATTCACAGGGTGAGGAAGGTCGTCACCATCCATGGTGGTTAGAATCATGGCTCCACCAGAAAATATGATTTTGATTACAAATGGCCCTTCGTATGTGGGAGTCCATTTTCCCCTAGAATCACCTTGTGGCAGTATGATGTGCTTTATTACTAGATCACCCACTTGATATATCGGACATCTGACCTTTTTGTTAAAAGCCTTGATCATACGCTTCCGGTACATCTGACAGTGACAAATAGCCTCTAACCTTTTCTCGTTAATCAGATTCAGTTGGTCAAGTCGAGTCTGGATCCAATCATCTTCGTTCAAACCGACATCCCTCATGATTCTCAAAGAAAGGATCTGGACCTCGATAAGTAGGACTGCCTCCATACCATACACTAGAGAGTAAGATGCTGCCCCTGTTGACGTACGTGCTGAGGTGCGGTACTCATGAAGAGCAAATGGTAACATCTCATGACAGTTGTTGTATGTCACCGTCATTTTCTGTATGATTTTCTTAATGTTCTTGTTAGCAGCCTCCACAACGCCATTCATCTTCGGTCGGTAGGGAGAAGAGTTATGATGTTGGATCTTGAATTGCTTACAGAGTTCGGTGATCATAGTATTGTTGAGATTCGTACCATTATCTGTGATGATTCTTTCTGGAACACCATACCAATAGACAAGGTTGTGCTTGATGAACCACGCCACAACACTATTTGTAATAGTAGCAAAAGAGGCAGCCTCAACCCACTTCGTGAAGTAATCAATGGCAACTAGGATAAATCGGTGCCCGTTTGAAGCGGTAAGTATGATTTCTCTAATCATATCGATGCCCCATATTGCAAAAGGCCAAGGACCAGTCAAGACGTTCAAGGGAACCAGAGGTACATGTACTTTATCAGTATAGGTCTGACATTTGTGGCAAGTCCGGGAATGCTGATAACAATTTACTTCTATAATGGACCAGTAGTATCATGCTCGTAGGATCTTTTTAGCCATGGTATGTCCACTAGAATGGGTGCCAAAGGTACCTTCATGTAAATCTTCCATAATCCTCTCTGCTTTGCTTTTGTCTACACACCAAAGTAAATTAGAGTCGTGGTTGCGCTTGTAGAGGATTCCATTACTGAAGAAGAACTTTGCAGAGAACCTTCTAAGAAACTTCTTATCATTGACGGATGCCCCCTTAAGGTATTCTTGAGCTTCGAGGTGCCTTTTCACTTCATGGAACCAAGGTTTGTTCATTACTTCCTCAGTATCAGTCTCATAGCAGTAGGCTGGTTCATCCAATCTCTCAATAGTGATCTGGGGAGCTTCGTTGTCCCATCTGACCTTGAACATGGACAACATAGTAGCTAGCGCGTCCGCTAACTGGTTTTCCTCTCGTGGAAAATGTTCAAAGGTGACTTCTTCAAAGTGTGGGAGAAATGTCAGCACATGTTCTCTGTAGGGGATGATATTATGGTGCTTCGTGTCCCACTCTCCTTTGATTTGACTTATTACCAAGGCCGAATCTCCAAAAACACTTAAAAGCTTGGTCCTCAAGTCGATAGCAGCTTTGAGACCCATGATACATGCTTTATACTCAGCCATATTGTTGGTACAATTGAAACATAGTCTGGCTGGGAAAGGAGTATGACAACCCTCGGGAGATATGATCACAACACTCATACCATTGCCAAGTGCGTTAGAAGCTTCGTCAAAAACCATAGTCCATCAGGGTCCTTTCTCAGATCCTTCATCTGGTCCAGGTTCTTCACAATCAGGTACTAACATGATGCTCTCGTCTGGGATCTCAAAATTCATGGACTGGTAGTCGTCCACGGCCTGGTAGGCCAAATGATCAACTAATACACTTCCCTTGATTGCTTTATGGGTTGTATATCGAATATTGTATTCGGTCAGGATCATTTTCCATCTCGCTATTCTTCCAAAGAGAGCGGGCTTCTCGAAGATGTACTTGATCAGGTCCATCTTAGATATCAATAAAGTAGTGTGGGTCAACATATATTGTCTCAGTCGGCGAACAACCCATGCCAAAGCGCAACAAGTTTTCTCGAGCAGTGAGTATCTTGTTTCACAGTCGGCAAACTTTTTGCTAAGGTAGTATATTGCATGCTCTTTTCGACCAGACTCGTCATGTTGCCCCAGCACACACCCCATTGAATTATCTAACACTGTTAAGTACATTATCAAAGGTCTTCCTTCAATCGGAGGCATCAGAATTAGAGGCTCTTGTAGGTACTCCTTGATTCTGTCAAAGGAAATCTAGAATTCGTCATTCCACTTTACCGCTTGATCTTTCTTCAGGAGTTTGAAGATTGGCTCACAAGTAGCAGTTAGATAGGAAATGAACTTGGCAATGTAATTTAAGCGTCCCAAGAAACCTCTAACTTCCTTCTCAGTGCAAGGAGCTGACATTTCTTGTATAGCTTTTACCTTTGTAGGATCTACCTAAATGCCCTTGTCACTAACAATGAAACTTAGGGGTTTACCAGACCTTACTCCAAAGGTGCACTTGTTCGGATTTAATCTCAACTTGTACGTATTCAACCTATCGAACAACTTTTGCAAATGATCAAGGTGTTCTTCTTCTGTTTGAGATCTGGATATCATGTCATCAACATAGACCTCTATCTCATGGTGAATCATATCATGGAATAAAACTACCATGGCTCGCTGATAGGTTGCCCTTGCATTCTTCAATCCAAATGGCATTACCTTGTAACAGAAAGTGCCCCATTGTGTGACGAAGGTTGTCTTCTCCATGTCTCCGGATGCCATCTTAATCTGATTGTAACTAGAGAACTCATCCATGAAGGAGAAAATCTTATGTTGTGCGGTGTTGTCAACCAGAACATCAATGTGGGGAAGCGAAAAGTCATCCTTGGGGCTTGCCCTGTTCAAGTCTCTATAGTCCATATGCATACGTACTTTGTCGTCCTTCTTAGGTACCGGAACTACGTTAGCAACCCATTATGGATATGAGGTAACAACTAAGAACCCTGTGTTGAACTGTTTCATAACTTCTGCCTTGATCTTCTCTGACATTTTCGGATGCATACGAACGACCTTCTGCTTTACTGGAGGGCAATCCTCTTTTGTCGGCAGGCGATGAACCACAATATTCGTGTCTAGTCCTGACATGTCCTCATATGACCAAGTGAGGATCTCAACATAATCAAGCAACATCTGGATCAACTTGTTACTACGCGTTATACAAAGTGGTGGGCGAAATCTGTATTGGGTCCTCAGGGTTTCGTTAAGTATGTTGTCCCGCGAGAGAGAAATGTCAAGTCATCAAAATGTAGTCCTGAGGCTAAGCTTTCACTTGAGTTTTCTCTGAAACTTGTTGGCCCTGTTACTCTTGGAAAATCTTGTGACGATGGTTCAAAAACTAGCAGGAGTGTTAATATTGTTGACGATGACGATGTTCCTTCTGATTTTATTCCTAAAGTTTTGACAACTATATCATCTGAAAATTTTGTTGAAGATGGTTTGAAAGCTGAGAAAAATGTTGTTGCTGATGCTCCTTCAAGTCTACCATAAAAACACAACACTCCGAGCCCTTTTATATATGTTGAAGATTGTAAGCCTGTTCTGGAAGAAGATGTTGAGTTTAACGATGCAAATGAGAGCAAAGAAGCTAGGATGTCAAGCGACAGAATCAGCGAATCCGGGACTCGAGAAGAAAGCTATAGCTATTTAACTGAAGCAAGTATAGCGGAACTTGAACAGAGAATTAGTCGACTCGAGAAGGTGCATGCAAACCTGAAGTCCATAAGGTTAGGCTTCACATGAAAACATTATTCTCTTTTTAATACCATGCTAAAGAAAAACATAATCCTAACTAAGTGCTTTGTTACATACATTGTAGGTAGTTGCTGTAAGCAACTTGACATAACTGGAATTCAACGAAACCGGGAATTTCTTGTGCAGGATTTGGTTTCGAGCCTTACATTGACAGTTTAGTAGAATTAGTTAAAGATGGCAAGGTTTGGTCATAATTATAAACATTATTATAATACTAGTTAAGCTACATGACAAGAATGTAATTGAAAAAGAAGACCAAATGAAACATGAACTTTATAGGATATTAATGTTGGGACTCAGTTTCTGCTTTTACTTGAATATCACATAGAAACATAGTTATTAGTTATTAGTAAGCACTCAACTTCATGAAAATTAGCCACAAATAGTAATGGACATGCTTTTTATTTGATTTTATGTTTCTGATGATTTGGATGCTTGCTTTATTGCCTGTTATTTCAAAAGTTGCTACCTCTTGGTTGCAGATTTTTTCTGGTTAACCTTTGTTATGCATGAAATTTTTTCTCTGTGAACCTTTGTCATGCGGGAAATGTTTTCCGTTTAGCCCACAGTTTGGTGGTTGATGAGATCACTCTGTTGATGTTTTATGCATAAATAAATAGGGTCTTAGCATGTCCTCATATGACCATTCATCTCTGCTAGCTGTAGTCGAAAGGCACTTGTGCTCCATCACATTTAGTTCAATCTTGAAGGTTCGATTCTGAGACATAGGAGGCTTCAAGATTAATCTCCCATTTGTGTCAACGACTCTCATCCTCTTATCTTCGATTGACACTTTATAATTCTTTTCGACCAACTGCCCTATACTGAGCAAATTGCTCTTCATGTCTGGTATGTACAATATATTGGAGATTACTGACCTTTTACCATCTTTCCTCATAATCATAACATCACCAATATCTTCAGCTGCTAGGGTATTGTCATTTGCAAATTTTACCATATTTTTCATTGAGGTCTTTATATTGACAAACCAGTCTTTCCTTCCAGACATATGTGATGAACATCCTGAATCCAAGTACCATTGGTCCTTTAATCTATCTTCATCTTTTGTTGTGACCATCAGCATCATCTCTTCTTCTTCTTCTTCATGTTTTGAAAGCTTTGCATCACTTTCTTGATTCTTTCGTTTTTCTGGACAATCACTCGAATAGTAACCATACTCCGACAATTGTAGCATTGAATGTGACTCTTATCAGGTTTTCGACTACCACTCATTTCTCTATTTGCAACACCACCTCTTTGGTTGCCTTGGTATGGTCTTCTTTGATTTGACACGTTTCCTTCGATTTGGTTTCCTCTACCATTCGATTTGTTGTATCCACCTCTACCTCTGTCGAAATATTTTCCTTTGCCTTTGGTCTCTTTTGCTGAATATGCCTGCAAGGCCACATCACTCATCGATTTGCCTGCAGCTCTTTTGTTCATTCTTTGTTCATGAGATTCAAGCGTCCCTTGAAGCTCTTCCTTTATCAATTTCGACAAGTCTTCCCCCTCTTTTATCGCCACCACTATGTGATCGAACTTAGGAGCTAAAGATCTCAAGATCTTCGAAATAATAGCTCTTGTTGTTAACGCTTCTCCACATATCTTGATTTGATTTACTAGTTTTGTAACTCTAGTGAAGAAATCAAATATGATTTCACTGTCTTCCATCTGAAGCAATTTATATGTCCTTTTGTGAGTTTGTAACCTCCCTTCTTTCACCTTCTCAGCGCCTCCAAAAGACTTCTCAAGGATTTCCCAAGCTTCTTTTGCAGATTCTGAATCACTAACCTTTTCGAAATTGTCTGGGCTGACACATTGGTGAATTATAAATAATGCTTTATAACCCAGCTTCTTAGATTATGTATATTTCTTCTTTTCTTCTTCTGAAGCGTTTTCTCCAAGCGCTTCGACTCCATCTTTTACAAGGTCCCAAAGACCTTGACACCTGAATAAGACTTTCATCTGTTTGCACCAATTCTCATAGTTGTCAACTTTCAAAATTGGTAGGGTTGCTGGATAGTTTGCATTCCCATAACTTGTCATCGTGAATTCTTTAATCGTTCTTGATTGATACTTCCCTTGAATCGAAACAAAGCTCTTGATACCAGATGTTGGAAATCCACCAAAGTCTATGATGAATTTCTACCACAATGATAATTTAATTATGAGACAAACAAAGAAAGAAGACAAGACAAATAATTTCTGCAGAGTTTCTCTCTGCTCACAAACTGTGAAAACTTTGTTATTCACTTTGCAACTGCAAAATACTGTGAATGACTTGTTTGACTTGCTTACAAAAATAAGAGTTACTCCCTCTATTTATAACTGAGCTTACACCCTAAGCTCAAAATATCTTTTTGTTACTAAATCAAATCTAATTTATTCTAGACTTAAATCAAATCTATTTAAATCTAAAACAAATCAAATCTTTTCGACACATAGTTTTGACACACTTGATTACAATTTAACAATCATTACCATGGTTGTCAAACTCGCAGAAAGACTAGTAAACGCGTACGAGTTTACGAGTCTAGGAAGCAAAAACGAGTAAACTCACACATATAATCTTTTTTTGGTAGACTCGAATAGACTCGGGTAGACTCGCACAAACTCGTATAGAATCGCGAGTTTATGGCGAGTTCACAAGTTTATAAGTTTTTCTGAATTTTCATATTTTTTTTTGAAAAAAAAAACCAAAAGGGCCATATTCCCAAAACAAAAATTATTTTTTAAAATAAAAACTTATTTTATTGTTTGTATTAGGATTAGAAACATATCTCTCCTAGTCTATTCTTACGACAAAGTTTCTCACTCCCTTCATGGATGATGTGGTCGCGTTTGTCCGTCTCTTGTTGTGTTCGAGTATGTTATTATAAATCGATCCTTCATTGTACATGTGTTATCTTATATTTTTCACTTTGATGCTTCTCATGTATGTTCTTTTGTGATATGTTCTTTTGTGTTATGTTCTCTTGTGTAAAGGCGATGCACAATTTCATTACAATCACACACTGATCGCCAATCCCCATGTATCAATTTGCATATGAAAAAATAGTTTAGAAGATTATGATTTACGACATAATAAATTTTTGTCTGTCTTGCAATAATGCATTGCTCACATGAATTTATTTTTATAGCTTTTACTAATTAATTAATTATTAATAATAAGGCAAAATGTCATTTTTTGTCTCGTATGTTAAGGTCAAGGTTCGCTTTGGTCCCTTAACTTAAAAAATATTAATATTAGTCTCTTAACTCTTGAAAACGCTTCATTTTAGTCCTTTTGGTCTAATTAGCGACGAATTTAGCGATTTATTTGAGTTTTTCTATCGTTAATTAGACAAAAAAAGATTAAAATTAAGCATTTTTAACAGTTATGAGACCACTATGAACTTTTTTTAAAGTTAAGGGACTAAAATGAATCTTGGCGTTAACATACAAGACCAAAAATGATATTTTACCTAATAATAATTATAAAGAACTTGCGTGTACAAGTGTTGTAAGGATGTTTCAATTCATTAGCATATTTGATTTATAATTTTGTTGCTTGTTATAGTATCCAATTAAGAAGGAATTAATACTTTAAGTCTTTAACTACATACTTTTCTAATTTGTTTGTTCTATTATTGAGTCTTTTGTTGAGAAGTTTGTTATGAAGTATAAAATTTAAATTTTGATGTTAATTGGTGTTCAATTATAAATATATGTGTGTGCATGATTGTCAAACTCGTGGGTAGACTCGTACGAGTTTACGAGTCTAGGAAGCAAAAACTAGTAGACTTAGACAGAGAATTTTTTTTGATAGACTCGATTAGACTCGCACAACTCGCATAGAATCACGAGTCTATGGCGAGTTCATGAGTTTATAAATTTTTCTGAATTTTCATTTTTTTTGAAAAAAAAATCCAAAAAAGCCCAAATTCCCCCCAAAAAATTATTTTTTAAAAGAAAAACTATTATTGTATTGCTTGTATTAGGATTAGAAACATATCTCACCTAGTCTATTCTTACGACAAAGTTTCTCCCTCCCTTCATGGATGATGTGGTTGCGTTTGTCTGTCTTTTATTGTGTTTGAGTATGTTGTTGAAATCGATCCTTCGCTGTGCAAGTGTTCTCTTATATGTTTCACTTGGATGCTCCTCATGTATGTTCTTTTGTGTTATGTTCTCTTGTGTAAAGGTGATGCACAATTTCATTACAATGAGACATGCTGATCGCCAATCTCCATGCATCAATTTGCATATGACAAAATGGTTTAGAAGATCATGATTTACGACATAACAAATTTTTGTCTGTCTTGCAATAATGCATTACTTACATGAATTTCTTTTTATAGTTTTTACTAATTAATTAATTATTAATAATAAGACAAATGTCATTTTTGGTCATGTATGTTAATGTCAAGGTTTCGTTTTGGTCCCTTAACTTAAAAAAGATTCATATTAGTCCATTAACTCTTCAAAATACTTCATTTTAGTCATTTTGGTTTAACTAGCGACAAATTTAACGATTGATTTCTAAATTTTTCTATCGATAATTAGACAAAAGGATTAAAATTAAGCATTTTTAAGAGTTATGAGACCAATATGAACCTTTTTTAAGTTAAGGGACCAAAATGAATATTGGCGTTAACATACAGGACCAAAAAGGATATTTTTCCCAATAATAATTATAAAGAACTTGTGTGTACAAGTGTTGTAAGGATTTTTCAACTCATTAGCATATCTGATTTATAATTTTGTTGCTTGTTATAGTATCCAATTAAGAAGGAATTAATACTTTAAGTCTTTAATTGTATATTTTTCTAATTTGTTTGTTCTATTATTGAGTTTTTTGTTGAGAAGTCTATTATTGAGTTTTTATTGTGTGTGTGCGCACGTGTGTGTGTGCGCGTGCGTGCATGCGTACGTGTGTGGGTGTGTTATTTTCCGGTTTGTAAATATATGTGTGTGTCATATATATGTGTCACTTACATGTTTTTGAAAGTCATTTTTAATTTTCCATATACTCATACGAGTTTGCAAGTCGAGTCTATAGACCCTTTACGAGTCTGAGTAGACTTACGAGTCTAACAACCTTGTGTGTGTCATATATGTGTCACTTACATGTTTTTAAAAGTCATTTTTAATTTTCCATGGACTCATACGAGTTTGCGAGTCGAGTCTACAGACTCTTTACGAGTCTGAGTAGACTCGCGAGTCTAACAACATTGATCATTACTTGTGTCACAAGTTAGTCGGTCATCCCATTGTGTGTCGCCTTAATCCTGAGGAGAAAGTGCTTGTTTCTGACAAGATATTGAAATGCAACAACTATTGAAGCTTCTGGATGATGAACATTATGTTTCTAGGTACAAATTGTATGAGAATGAATTCACTGTTTGAGATATATTTTGAACTCATCCTGATTCCATCAAGTTGTTAAACACATTTCCATTGTGCTTATAATTTATTCAACATACAAAACAAACAAGTATAGACTTCCACTTATAGAAATTGTTAGTGTTACTTCGACGGAGATGACTTTTTCAGTGGGTTTTGCATTTTTGGAAAGAGAAAAAGAGGACAACATTACACGAGCTTTATAAGTGTGCAAGACTACATTAAAGGACTAAGAAAATATGTCAAGGAACATTATAACCGATCACGATACCACACTGATGAATTTGTTTGCAAAGGTATTTTCTACATCTTATATGTTACTTCGTAGGTATCACATAATCAAAAATGCGAGAAATAGACTTAAACCTATAGTAGTTACCAAACAAATCAAAGGTAAAAATGAGAAAATAGTTAAAGCTAATGTGGTAGTGAAAAGAACAATGGATGTCTAAAATGGTATTGTAAGTTCTTCCATGAGAGATTTATATGCATAATTTGTCATATAGTTTATGAGGGATTGCGCGAGATATCTAAATTCCTAAAATATGTTGAGAGCATAATTCTAGATCAGGTGAAGGAGAAAATTGTTTGTGCTTAGACCGATCAAGTTAGACATTTTGATAATACAACAACTAATATAGTTGAATCTACACATGCTACACTAAAGAATTGGTTGAAAACAGTAAAGAGGATTTTTGTAGAGGTTAGGATTTCGTGAACCAAATGATTTGAAATCAACATAATGAGATACAAACATCTTTTGGTCAGAGCATTAACACTGATTCAAAGACAACATATTTTATTCACAGTTGGTTGAAAACATCTCTGAGACGAGATTAAATTTTATTTATCACGAAGCCAACCGAGCAGAAAAAACAGGATCAAATGGGTCAAAGTGTGATTATACACATAGGAATATGTACGATATTCCATGTGCTTGATTAATTGCAAACAAAATGAAGGTCAATACATCGATATGTATGGATGAGATTTACACTCACTAGAAAAGACTTCAGTTTAACGATGATGGTGTGATGAAGGATGATAAATCAAACATGTCTATCATATGACCGAGTGGAAAGTGATCCAATAGATATTCATGAAAATTGATGAAAACATGAAATCGCACATAAAGAGCGGTTGAGGAATATTACATATCCTAAAATCACAAATTTGAAACCACCTTTGGAATAGATTAAAACAAAAACTGTCCCTAAAAAGATCAAACCGACCAAGAGTGACAATTCTACAAAATGGTCCCCTTGTTACTTTGAACATGTCGACTCACATTATCAAACCATCTCTCTCACCATTGTTACCAAAAACCATTCACATTGAAAAAATGCCACTTTTTATGCACAAATACAATGAGCAGATTGTAGATGTTAAAGGTGGCAACAACTGTGATTTTTTAGTTGTTTTAGGTTTAATCGATAAAGGAGATGAGAACCGCACATTTGTCCACCATCAACTTATACAAAGGCAGACGATGCATAGGGAATCATACATATAGATATATATAAAAAAATATGATGCAATTCTCAATGCTCTTGTTTTTTGTGTTGATGGAACATCTTATAACAAGTGATTATGATAGGGTGTGTATCAATCTGACAAGATATGGTTTCTTGAGAACATTTTTTCTACTCTAGAATAGACCACCTCAAAATCCATTCGGACGCATCATATGTATTAGGTGGTCACCATATTTTGTTCAAGTTTATTTGAACTCAAAGTGTTCTATACCAAAAACATCACTTGAGTGAACAAGTGGGTTAATACATGGTAATAAATTTCCTTCTTTAATATGTATATTCCTTGAGTTAATACATTGTCATAAGTTTCCTTCTTTGATATGTATATTCCTTGAGTTAGTGTGAACAAATGGCTATTTTAAAAACTATTTTCGTTTCTCAATGGGATCACTTCCTTTAGAACTAACACTGTTACAAGTAAACAATATAAAATTTCAAGCATCTCTTTCAAGCTTCAAGCATCTCTTTTAATTCATAATTCAGTTTGGTTTATAGGCACCCATCTGTGGGAATCAAATGCCCAACTATGGGTGTCTCTTCAAATTTCTTAACCAAAATTTGGTATAAGTCACTTCATAAACTTACAGTTCAACAACCAACGTAGAGAAGAGACACGCTTCAGAAAGTCTATCTTATAAAAGTGTGAAAAGAGATAGGCCCAGAATTTATAGAAACAACTGAAACATCTCATCTATAAATGAATATTATGTTAAGTATCATGCTTGATTTTTGTTTTCTTATTTATTAAATCTTGACCTCAGACAAAATCGTAAACAATTTTGGTAATAACAAACATAACATAAAGAACAAAAAATGCATATTTTTATTAAAAGTGTATCGGATCCGTTTTCAAACCAAATATATCAGTTAACTACTCAGTCCAGTTTTCTGGGCAAACTTATAGACCACCATTGATACTACTCAACCCAATTATATTAATAAGATAAAATTTCATATGATGGGTAGATAAATGGTTGCACCATGAAAAATATTACAACGGTAAAAAATGAAACAACAAGTGGCTGCCGAAATCAGATGTGATTCTCAATAAACAACAATGTATCAAACTAAATGAAATAGGTTCACTTATCTAGGAGGCGAAGGCGGTGGTGGAAGGTTCGATTTTGCTAACCCCACCCATGTAACAATGCCAACAGCCAAGATTATCCATCCAAGTATGTCATACTTCAAATCGCTGTCCTTCTTTTTCTTTTGAGTCTGAAAAAAATAACCAAATAAATTAAGTGAAAAATGAACGACAACGTAAAATATGAAGAACAGAATCTCCATCTCCATTTTAAAATATCAACCATAAGGCGTGTATTTATCAGAAAGAAATAACAGACCAAGATCCAATAATAAACCAGACAGAAGAAGTATTGATCTCAGGAGAAAACTGAAAAAAAAAAGTTTTTGTTTTACATTTACTATGGAAAAGAAAAGCATTTATTGTCTCCACCAAAAAGGCAAATTCACTTGGATACATATTCAATCTAAAACACAAAGATACTAGCAATGGAATGAAAATCTAAAACACATACACTAATTACAGAATCAAGATATATCAATTAGGTGCACTAATGGTAGAATCTACAAACTCATTGCAGAAAATGTGTCCAAAACACCAAAAGTCACCTAATTCCTCTATCTTCATTTTAAAAAATGAATTTAAGGCAGGAAAAAAATTAACATTTGAAGAACATTAATTTTGAAGGAAAAAACAATGAACTCTACTCAACTCTTTTATTTCATTGCAAAAACACTTCTTGAATGTGTCTGCCATCATAGAACATTCCAATTCCACAACTAAAAGAATATTTTAACTTATGTTGTATGTCTCATTGCAAAAACAGTTCATTAACATTGTCTTGCAACTGTACAATTGTATTGCATTTACCGCACAAAGAAAAACAATAGCAAAGTAAAGAAAAACACAGTAACTTTTATGTCGTTACCTTTGCACTAGAAGATGAAGAAGGCCCGGCCGACCCTGCTGATTGCTGACCTAATCCATGCTTATGGATTTCTACATGTAGCTCGGGAGCCTTAAAAAAGGTATCAGTAAATGAAAAGGTTCAGTGACAAGTTTAAGTCAAAGTTATTTCTTTAATGAAAAAGCAAGATTATAAAGCAAGAAAGAATGCACGAGAATGAAGAATTAAATACCCTCCCAAAAGACCAAACTACATAAAACTATAAGAAATATAGAGAGGGGGACGGCTTAGCTTAAAAGAAACACAACAGCTCCAAAAAGATGTCAACAATACAAAAGGGAACAAGAGAGAGCAGTAGGGTGGTGGAACACAAGAATGAGGGTTCAATTTCTTAACAGGGAGGAAGACCAAAACCCTTACAATATGATACAACAAAATCATTGCATGACAGAACATACCTTAGCAGCGACTTCCAATGATTTGCGGTAAAGTTCATTCGAAGGATCCTATATAAAACAAATACCACTCTGTTACACTGTATTTTTACAAATCAACGAGTAAAATACTTCCCACATTTCAACCATACATTTATTGATACTGACCGAACTAAAACTGTACCTCATCAACGGCTTGTTGAAAGTACACAGCTGCCCTGTCAAAATGAACTTTAGCTTCATCTGGGTCTGGGTTTAAAAATGCTTGTGAAGTGAGAGCATTTCCCAGGCACCAGAGGGCATCGTGCTTGATGGGATTCAAAGAAATGGCCTCCTCCAGCTTCGAAATAGCCTCTGCAAATCAAATTTTCCAAGTGAGAAATCCACAAAAAAGTTCGAGAATATCCATCAGATAAGTTGGAGTCCCAATATGATGAGCCAATGCAGTCAACTAAAACCATTAGATACAAGATTGCACAACTCAAATTCTAGTCCTCGTAAACCAGACTCAAAATACAAACTCAAAAAATGATCCGTCCAATTGTCATCCATCTGTTTCAGTTAATGGACAGCAAAGATAAATAGATTCTCCCATGTCAAAATTGTGAATATATATCTCTCTTAGCCATTACAAAATTGCAGCTGCATCCTTATCAAAAGTCATAAATATTTACACCGAAAGAGAGCCAATACCCAATTCAAATTTCACTAGATATGATCCTATAAAGTTTTAATCCGAGATCCATTACCCCCACATCATTTTAATAAAAATCCCGCACTTCACATCTTCTACGAGTTTAAAGACAAAAATAAAACAAAAATGCCCCCCTCTAAATCACAAATTCAAACATGACTCAAAATGCATTAAATAAAAAATCTCATATTTTCTCTCTAAAATAATGCAAAAAAAATCAATTGAAATAAACTTAGAGCATCTAGAGTAAAGTAAGCACCTTGGGTCATCTTCTTTGATTCTGGAAAATTCTGAAACTGAGACAACTCTAACAAAGCTCCACCCCATCTTGTCAAATTCTGCAGATTCAAAAAAACAAAAATTATACACGATTTCCAACACCAAGACTCATCCATGTGTACCAAAAAAATCAAGCACTAAATTTCCAACACCAAGACTCATCCATGTGTACCAAAAAAATCAAGCACTAAATTTACAACACCGAGGCTCACCCATATGCACCAAAAAATCAAACACTAAATTTCCAACACCAAGACTCATCCATACGTACCAAAAAAATCAAACACTAACTTTCCAACACCAAGACTCATCCATATGTACCAAAAAAATCAAACACTAAATTTCCAACACAACAACTCATCCATATGTACCAAAAAAAATCAAACACTAAATTTCCATCACCAAGAGTCATCCATATGCACCAAAACATCAAACACTAAACTTCCAAGACAACAACATATCTATATGTAACCAAAAAACATACACACAATTCTCTTAGCAGAAACTCATAGTATGTACCCAAAAAAAATCCAATTTTGTAACACAATTCTCTTCCCAGAAACTCATACATATGTACCCAAAAAACTTCCAAATTTGTAACACAATTCTCTTCGCAGAAACTCATACATATGTACCCAAAAAAATTCCAAATTTGTAACACAGGAACTCATCCATAAAAATTCTACAAAAATTTTCACATAGCAACACATTCATGTATATCAAAAAATCATCAACAAAATTACCAACACAACAACTAATCCACGTCTACCAAAAATTATACACAAAATTCCAAATGCAACAATTCACCCATAACTGTACAAAATCATCATCAACAACAACAACAACAAAAACAGATTTATCTACACAATCACCAAAACAGAATAAATCAAACAAAAACGAATCGACCCATCAAAAGAAATTTCTTAATTTCACAAAAAAATCAACGATTGTTAAAAAAAAATGAATCTTTTTAGGAGGAAACAGATACGAACATCAGCATCGAGAGGGTTGGCAACGTATTCAGCTTCAGCGGTTTTACGAGCGTGCTCGAAGAACAAAAGGCGGTCGAAATCGTTGGATTGCAAATCCATGGAATCGCCTTCTTTGTTTTTCGGTTTTTAGGGTTTTGGGTTTTGAGTGTTGTTTCAGATTATAAGGACTGGTGAGCAGTGATAAATGGAATTTTCGCCTTTTTTTTTGGTTGTAAATTAGAGTTGATTTTTTATTTTAAGAGAGTCTAATGAGAATATTTTGATTTAGAGTATTTTAATTATATAGTCTACAATGTTTAATTACATTAATTTAAAATATTTAGATCTGATTGAATTCTTAATTAGCATATCTCACAGTTTTATTATAGTACTAATTATAAATATTTGTTAGCACAGTTTTAAGAAAATAAATTGTATATTTACTAGTCATTATGTAGAGAAATAAAATGACAAACAAGTATGTTCCTGAGAAAACACAACTCTTTATGGTATCAGAGCTCTGATCACCCGAGTGAAGGTTGAAAAATGTCAGATTTTGAGATGCACTCGAATCCGACAGACAAAAACAAGGAAGAGAAAGTATCTTCGAGTCAAGGAAGCAAAAAAGTGTCTCCCCATGACTTGAACAACGACAACCCAGGAAACGTGATAACCCAAGTTCAGCTTCGAGGTGAAAACTACGACAAATGGGCACGTGCTGTGAAAACTTCTTTGCGTGCACGAAGAAAGTGGGGATTCATCAAAGGAACCGTGACAACACCGGCTGAAAACTCGCCTGAAATGGAAGATTGGTAGACAGTACAGTCCATGATTGTTTCGTGGATACTTAACACGGTTGAACCCGTCTTGCCGATCCACCATATCCTATACAGAAACTGGAAAAGAAATGTGAGAAGACATAAAGGAAAAATTTTCAGTTGTGAATGGACCCAGAATATAGCAGTTAAAGTCTGATTTGGCTGGTTACAAGCAAGGCAAAATGACGGTGGTGACATATTATGGAAAGTTGAAAATCTTGTGGGATGAATTGGGCAATCACGAGAAAAATCTCACTTGTAGTTGTGGTGGATGCAAATGTAATATTGCATCAAAATTAGAGAAGCAGAGAGAAGAAGAAAAGGTATATCAATTTCTCATGGAATTGGATGATGTAACTTATGGTATTGTACGGTCGAATCTCTTAATAACGGATCAGTTGCCCTCGCTAAATCGGGTTTACTCGACTCTGGTTCAAGAAGAAAGGGTGAGAACAACCACTAGAAGAATAGAAGATAGAGGTTAAGTGATGGGGTTATCAGTTTAAACTGCTGGAATAGGAGTGAGAGGTCGAGGAAGTCCCACAAATAAGTCTGCAATGTCTTGTACATATTGCAATAAATTGGGTCATGATTTTAGAGGTTGCTTTCAGCTTGTAGGATACCCTGAATGGTGGGGAGAAAGACCAAGAATTGATGGAAAAAATGGAGGATGCGGCTGTTGTACCCCAAAATTTGCCCTCTCATGTTTTCCAAAGTCTTCCCCCTGCATGGTTGACCAGAAACCCTTGCTTAAGGAAAAAGAAAATTTTTGAGTGGTGCTTTAAGTACCTTTCGATTGGAATTCTGAAAGACCCTTCGATTGGTATTCTGAAGGAGCCTTTCGATTGGCATGGGTAATTCCCTTCGATTGGCATTATGGACAAGCACTTCGATTGACAGTCCAAAAATGCTTCAATTGGCATTATGAACAAGTACTTCGATTGACATTCCAAAAATCCTTCGATTGGCATTATGGACAAGCACTTCGATTGGCATTGTGTCAAGGCCTTCGATTGGAATTCTGAAAGACCTTTTCATTTGGCACCCTGGGCCAAGCCTTTCAATTGGCATGCCACAGGATCCTTCGTTTTAGCATTGTGTCAAGGCAGCTTCGACAGACATGTTAACCATATCCTTCGATTAGTATGAACAACATCTTTCGATTGGCCTGTTAACAAAGCCTTTCGATTGGAATTTTAACAAGTACCCTTTGATTGGTATATGGACAAATACCCTTCAATTGGCATTTCAAAAGGTCCTTGGACTGGAACTTCAGAGTGTCCTTCAACTGGAACTTCATAGTTTCCCTTAATAAGAACATCAGAACGAAATGACCTTCGAATGGCATTTCAGTGCAGAGTTTCTCTTAATCTAAGATGCTCTGATGAAGGAAGTTCTGAACACTTTGAATCAGAACTTAGACTCATCACAAGGCCAAGGGCTGGTCGAAGTTGTCTAATAGGGAATGTTCTAAATAGATTCGAATTGGACTTTGAAGCTGGCAAAGAAGGGCCATTCGAAGAACATACAGTTGGTCCATTCGAAGGGCACACAGCTGGTGAAAACGAATGCCGTATTGTCCTAGTCTGGTCGAAAGGTGTAGAAAGATGGAGGATTCGACTCAAAAGATCAAGTTGAACATTCAGACCCATAGGCTAGGCCACGTGTCTTCCCTTTTTAGGCATGTACCCATTTGCTGTCTAAGACCACTTGCACTTAATAGCACAGTACTACCTTTTACGAAAGTCTGTCTTGAGCCTTGCGCCTATTTTCCTTCAGAAGGAAGCAACCTCATCTGAACCATTCATCTTGCTTTTGTGGCACAAGTGGACATTTACTTTCCAGCTGGGCCTTATTTTATTATTTTCTGCACCCCAACTGCCAACAGGCTCCCCACATGTACTGTCACATTACATTATTTTATCATTTATTTGCAAGGTTGGCTGTGGACAACATGTCCATTCTTTCTCTATAAATAGAGGAATTGTTGCAAAGCTAAGGGAGGATCTTTGGACCAGAAGAACAAATCTCCCAAATTTTCTCAAACACAACAAATCTCTCAAGTCCCTTCAACACTTGTGAGAACATACCCAGAATCCAAACAACAAATCCAGAACTGCATCCACCTGCCTAACACCAGAACATCAAACCTGTGTTACAAATACAAGCCTTGAGGCCTACATAACCTCAAAACCTGCCTTCCTTACCAAAGCCAGAAAACTCAAGCCAATTCAACTGCAACTGCAAACAAACCTGCCTAAAGCCAGTCCAACTGCAACTGCAAGCAGACCTGTATCAAAACTAACAAAAACTGAGACCTGCCTGTATCAAAACTAACAAAAACTCAGACCTGTCTATATCAAACCAAAGAGCAAACACTTATCCCCTTAGAATCTGAAACATCCTTATACCTTGTTACCCTTTAAACCCAGTAGGAAGAACCTCACACTTATCCAGTATCAAAGACATAACTCCTGGTTTCTCCCTTCGAATCGAGAAGCATTCAAGGAAACCACTTAAAGGCCCAACACACGTTCCAGCCTCAAGCAAGGTAAGTCATTCTTAACCTTGAACCCTTCATTTCTAGCGTAACATGTAAATAAGCTTCCTTTTCGTTTCAAGCATGTACATAGTGTTTGTTACCTTTTCGTTTCCACTCTTTTAGTTTGTTTTTATTGTCTCTCCTTTTGGTTTTGTTCTTTGGTTTGTTACAAATGCCCTAAGAACTAATCTGGCCCTGAGGTAATGATAGCATGGCCTTGGGCCATGTTGCTATTTAATATCTCAAACGAAATAAACAAAAGACAGGAGTATGAAACGAAGCCCCAGACTTCCTCACTGACTCCAGACCCAATCGAAGGATACAGAAAGGAAGATTGCATCTTGCACATATTCTAGGCCCAATCGAAGAAGGCAACAAGGTAGAAAGGCCCACCCAGAGGCACACTTGCACTAAGTATAGGCTCAGACGAAAGGCACTTCCATGCTGGTGCCAGCCTCCAATCGAAGTACATGACTTGACTGGTGCCAAAGCCCAATCGAAGGCCATGACCTCACTGGCGTGAATTCCCAATCGAAGGACAGGACCTTACTGATGCCAGCCCCCAATCGAAGGAGGCCAACAGAATGCAAATCGAAGGGTGCTCCTTCCTGGGTCGAAGAGCTCATTTTCCTTTCTTTTATTTTGTTTTTGCCTTTACATTTTTTTTCCTTTCAATATGGTTGTAATAATGTAGGATATTTATTTCCTGCATTTTTATTGCTTTGTACAAATGCTAGTAATTAGGTGTGTATGGCAAGATAAAATCAACAGTTAGACAACCCAAAAATCAAAGGTAACAATGCATGCAATCAAACACACTTGCACACGTACACCCCTAGGGTAATTCCACTTGTTGCCTTATAAAAATGGCCATGTTATGCATATGGGATGTCTTAGCACAAACGAATCAAAAAAAGATCATAGTCCCTCGATGACGCTATCAAAGTTGCCTTTCAAAATGATCTTAGTCCCTACAGAAAAGTGCTAAGTCATTTCACAACATTGTTATCATGGTCATACGATGATCCGTGCCTGTCCCGTTAACATCCTAACACAAGGTTGTTCACCAAATACAATGGTGAAACAACATTGTTAAAAGGGTTAAAAACATAAGAAATATCTTTGAGTAAAATAGGGTAGACAACTCTTAGTTACTTGATCAAAAATCTTGCAAAACATCCTTGCTATTTTTCAAAACACACTCCACAACACAATTTCAAAACAACTTTCAAAACATTGAAAACCTTCCAAGAAGACATACACCTTTGTATACATTCAAACAAGAATCATTACAAAGGTTGCCTAGACAAGGCATCTTTTTCAAAACATTTTCAAAACCGCACACACAAAGCATCATTTCAAACAATTGAAAAGCAAAGGCAAGTGATCTAAAACAAGTAACTAAGAGCCCATGGATAACCATGGATGAAAAGGGTGCTAGAACCTTCCCTTTTCATAATCTACCCCCCAAACCCACGAAAACATCTCAAAGGTCTTTCCTGTGCTTTTTGACCTTTCCTTAGGATAAAATAAAAAGTCGGTGGCGACTCTTGCTAAACTGAAACATTTGTGAACACAAACGCAAAAAACCTCAAGTCAGTTCTCCCACCGTATCACAGAACTGGCGACTCTGCTGGGGACATTCTAAAAGTGGGGTTACCTTAGGGTTTTAGATCACCTTTACATGCTTACTTTGATTGCTTTGATTGCTTTACTTTTTGGGTTCCTTGTTTGGGTTTGTTTAATCCTACACCCGGATTTGGGGGCACCTTTTTAGGTAAATAGCAATAAACTGTGAGGGAATTATGCAGGGTATACCGACATGGTTGAAGCAGTAGCTATGTTAGTGTGACATATTTGTGGGTACCGGTAGCCCTTGAGTAGTCAAGGAGAATATGGGGCCGCTGAGTGATGTCATGAAGCACTAACGAACTCTTAGAACCTTACTTGACCATCTTGGCCTTTTTAGGGGTAGTGAGATGAACGACTTTGGTGCAGTCCGAAGTTGGTAGATACTCGATACTACATTCATTGAGGATTGTTTTCTTGGAATATTTTGGTCGCCAGTCAAGTGGCTAAACTAAAACAATGAACACAGAAAATAATCCAGTGATATTGAGCTCCTTAGAACCCGGTTTCTATTTTAGGACATGTTGAGCCAACTAACTTCAAAAGGGTACTTACCTACAAACCCCATGCAAGCCTAAACCTAAGGACTTGTCTGCTTTGTGTGAATATCATTACCTGTATATACACTTGCTTACTTTTGTATACATGTACATAACATCATAACATCATACCATAGCATTTTCAAAAACCATTTCAAGGATCTCGGGGGTCTTTGATGCAGGGTCACGGTGAACCAGACGTTTACCAAAGGGCAAGAGGATTCATTTTCCTCTAAACGAACATCGTCAAAGATCAAGTGCAACAACTTGAATCAGGGGCTATGACCCACTCGACATGGTGAGCTTGATTCTTGTAGAAAGACATCCACCGATACAAAGTTCTCCAATCAAAGATGTTGATCAAAATTCAACCTCTAACATTTTTCTTGTGTTTACCCCGAGAGATCCTTGAAAACATGCATCCACATATCATGCATCATATCATGACAGGTTTCTCCCACACAGGTCTCCTTATCTTCCTACTGTTTATTTCAGTAGAGATGGCTCTAGAGCAGACTATAAAGGACATCCAGGCTCAAAACTCTCAACTTCAAGAGATGTTCTTGAACCTATCCAAGGGACAAGAAGAGGTCAAGGCGCTCCTCACCAGGGGCATGATCGTGGGAAATCCTGGGGACAACAGAGATGACCAGTTGGAGTGGCTACAAATGAAGGTCTAAATGATGGGGCAACTGGTGAGCCAGATGGCTCTTATCCAAAATCTGGCACAAGGACAAGAGGAGCTGAGGGTTCTCATCAACAAGCTTCGTCAAGATGGATGTAACCAAATGGGGAAAACATCTAGAATTGGGGATCAAGTCATCATTCAGCCTCCCATGATACAAGAAGCCGGTTTAAGGGAGAGAAGACCTTCTCACTTTGCTTCCACGTCACGAGCCCAACAACGACTTCGTCAACATCCACCAGAAAATCAGCAAAGGCAAAGCGAGCCCAAAAGACAGTTTACCAACATCAACATACCACTGTCCCAAGCTTTGCAACACATGCTGAGGATGAATCTGATTACACCAATAAGACCTCATCCAAATCCCAAAACTTTTTCTCCCAGCTACAATCCAGATGCCATGTATGCATATCATTCTGATAGTCCTGGACATGATACAAACGATTGTTGGGCGTTGAAGTACAAGATTTAAAACCTGATCGACGAAGGAATGCTGGAGTTCACACAAGATGGCCAGACTGAATTCTTCTGCCAAAGGCTCACCACCTAAAGTGACAAGTTCAGACAAATAGGCTTTTGTTCATTTTGAATTTTCAAGTTGTAATCTCTTTTGTTATTCAAACAATTATCTATTAATGTAAAACTTTGTTTTCATTAATGCATTGCATATGTTTGTCTTGATTTGATCCACTCATTTCCATTACATTTAAACTATGACTTTCAACTCTTGCTAAAAGTTACAAGCCTTTAGAGGGAGGATGACGAAAACAATGCCATAATCTCATACAATATGCTTTTGGACAGACCTTGCTGACGATGTACATGCATTTATTTCAAATCTTAAACACTGGAGTTATAAGGAAGATAATCCCTAGTGAACCCCTCCGAGCCAAAGAAGTAGAAGTTTTCTATTTTAACACAAATTGAAACCTTTAATCAAAACCTGGGGCAGGGTAGTCTCTCAGTTAATTCAAATGCGCTTTAAGTCGCAAAAATCTCAGTTCATAATACAACGAACGACATCAAAAGCATTCCTCTGGAATCAAAAGACAGTGGTGGTTCTTTATCTCATAGGCAGTCAATCTCTCAAAAGAGAAAAGCCCACTGAGCCAAAACCTATAAAGGAGGCTTAAGAAAGCTGGGGCATCCCGCTGACTGTAATCTCGAAAACAGGAACAGTCAGGCAAAAGTTAGGGATAACAAATCAAAAGAACGAGGTCGCTATAAATCCTCAACAACATGAAAAATGTTGCAAAAATGACTGCCTTCCAAAATCCAACTTGTGTGAACCATCACCAAAATGTCGTTCCAAATTCGGATAGAGTTCGACGCACAATTAACTGAGTTTAGGATTGAAGAACATCACGAAGAGCGGGTGGGTACAAATATACTTTGAGCCTTTATCCTTTGTTTCTTAAACCGTGAACCAAGCCATGTTACAACCCTTCAAAAGTCCTAATTGAAGCATGGGTTAGTTCGAAAGCATACTGTTACAAAAGGTATCCTGACTCCTGTAAGGCTTAGCCCTAAATCTTGTGTTGAATTTGTCTTATAAAAAGTTTTCTGCTAAAAAACGCATTTTTCAAAACTTCGAGACAAGCATAAACTTTGCATTACTTGAATATCATTGTTTGCATATGGCTATTTGTTTAACAACGGAGAAATTCACACAATGAATATCCAATGAACAAAAGCTCTCTCAGTGAACAAAATCACTTAAAAAAGGATGACACTTCCACTGACAAATCTTCTATCAACAAGGGGGCATGACATGTCACTATTCAGCACACCTGGGGCAGTCCAGTCAAGATTTCAAGAAATCTCTGAAGAAGTGCAGAGTAACCAGGGGCAGGCCTCCATCTCCGTCACTTGGGGCATTAAACGTCAAATCTCGACAAAGGGTTACACACAATCAAACTTTTTGGCAATGCCACAAACATTCGCTACTAAGGGCAATGACAAGTCTCCCCAAAGTCCTTCTCATAGGATGATTCCCCAGCAAGAGTATAATCTCTGACCCCCTTTTCCCAGCTGAATCAACCTCAAGAATCCTCGAGGACTTCCCCCAACGAAGATGTCACCTCTCTAGCGGACTGACGACATGGTTTATTTCCCCAACAACACCAGGATTCCCCAGCTTGAGTTTGCCTCTCCGACTACTACAAATCAAAGGACCACAGCTCCTCTTCCCCAGTAGACTACTCTACAATCCCCAGCAAGTTATTGCGAAACCTGGACCCGGCCAGGTATCAGTTCAACTTCGACTTCCCAGTAGAGCAACGAACGACTAAGACTCCTAAACTCTTTTCCCAATCAGAAATAAACATACTCCCCACAGAGTTTTCAACTTCCCCCAGCGGAGTTCTCCTCAAACAACAAAACAGGAATCCATTGGAAATATTCTAAGCAAAGTTTGAAGACACACATACTCTTCAACAGCGGTCCAGGATTTAATGACTCCCCAGCTTTTGTCAAGGATTTATTTTCCCAGACAAAAATACATTCATTAACATTTCACATTTCATACATCCTATTTACATACATGATAAGTGCATACAACACAATCTCATTTACTTTTGAGAACATCATGACATCACGCATTTCATGTATCATGACATTGCATACAACTAACGTTCTACCTTTTTCAGGAAAGATCAATCAACAGATGGTTACCATCAACCATTTTCAAAGTTCAAGATTAATACTTGTAGCAAGCCAGGAAAACTATCTGTGGACGACTGATTGTAGATTAATACCTGTAACAAGCCAGGAAAACTATCTACATGAAGAGATTGAAGATTAACACCTGTAACAAGCCAGGAAAACTATCTTTCTTTCTCAGGTCAGAGATTAATATCTGAAACCAGACAGGACAACTATCTACTCGACCAGCTCAAACAACCCAACATCAGATACAATCCATATATGCTCCAGACACGGTTGCCATTCTGTCACTCATTCAGATCCCAGTTACAGTTTCAGATACACTCCAGACACAGAAGTCATTCTGCTACTCATACAGATCTCAAATTCCAGATACAGTCCAGATACGCTCCAGATACGGTTGCCATTCTGTCACTCATTCAGATCCCAGTTACAGTTTCAGATACATTCCAGACATGGAAGTCATTCTGCTACTCATACAGATCTCAAACTTCAGATACAGTCCAGATACGCTCCAAATACGGTTGCCATTTTGTCACTCATTCATATCCCAGTTACAGTTTCAAATACATTCCAAACATGGAAGTCATTCTGCTACTCATATAGATCTCAAACTCCAGATACAGTCCAGATACGCTCTAGATACGGTTGCCATTCTGTCACTCATTCAGATCCTAGTTACAGTTTCAGATACATTCCAGACATGGAAGTTATTCTGCTACTCATACAGATCTCAAACTCCAGATACAGTCCAGATACGCTCCAGATACGGTTGCCATTCTGTCACTCATTCAGATCCTAGTTACAGTTTCAGATACATTCCAGACATGGAAGTCATTCTGCTACTCATACAGATCTCAAACTCCAGATACAGTCCAGATACGATCCAGATTCGGATGTCATTCTGTCACTCATTCAGATCCCAGTTACAGTTTCAGATACACTCCAGATACGGAAGTCATTCTGCTACTCATACAGATCTCAACTTCAGATACAGTCCAGATACGCTCCAAATACGGTTGCCATTCTGTCACTCATTCAGATCCCAGTTACAGTTTCAGATACACTCCAGATACGGAAGTCATTCTGCTACTCATACAGATCTCAACTCCAGATACAGTCCAGATACGATCCAGATTCGGATGTCATTCTGTCACTCATTCAGATCCCAGTTACAATTTCAGATACACTCTAGATACGGAAGTCATTCTGCTACTCATACAGATCTCAACTTCAGATACAGTCCAAATATGCTCCAGATACGGTTGCCATTCTGTCACTCATTCAGATCCCAGTTACAGTTTCAGATACACTCCAGATACGGAAGTTATTCTGCTACTCATACAGATCTCAAACTCCAGATACAGTCCAGATACGCTCCAGATACGGTTGCCATTCTGTCACTCATTCAGATCCCAGTTACAGTTTCAGATACATTCCATACATGGAAGTCATTCTGCTACTCATACAGATCTCAACTCCAGATACAGTCCAGATACGATCCAGATTCAGATGTCATTCTGTCACTCATTCAAAATACAGTCCAGATACGATCCAAATTCGGATGTCATTCTGTCACTCATTCAAAATACAGTCCAGATACGATCCAGATTCTGATGTCATTCTGTCACTCATTCAAAATACAGTCCAGATACGATCCAGATTCGGATGTCATTCTGTTATTCATTCAAAATCCAAATACAGTTACAACTCAGATACGCGCCAGACACGGACGCCATTCTTTGGCTCATATAAAATCAGTCCCTAGATACAGTTCAATGGCATTCCAGACACGAATACCATTTTGATGCTCATTCTTCTGACCTACAACATACAGTTCAACAAATATTCTTGGATGGCATCTTTAAGCCCATCTCCGACAAGATTTTGTCACATCTCTAGATGGCATCTTTAAGCCCATCTTTGACAAGATTCTGTCACATCTCCAGATGGCATCTTTAAGCCCATCCCCGACAAGATTCTGTCACATCTCCAGATGGCATCTTTAAGCCCATCCCCGACAAGATTTTGTCACATCTCCAGATGGCATCTTTAAGCCCATCCCCGACAAGTTTCTGTCACATCTCCAAAATGGCATCTTTAAGCCCATATCCTCAGCTATATTTTGACGAGTGCAAATTTACAGGAACTCTAGTGTCCAATCCTCTTTTACCTTCGAGCCGCGAAAGGCAAACTTGCCAATCTAACTCTTCAGGTTCAAGAAGATTGAACAGGGGCAGCTGTTGTACCCCAAAATTTGCCCTCTCATGTTTTCCAAAGTCTTCCCCATGCATGGTTGAACAGAAACCCTTGCCTAAGGAAAAAGAAAATTTTTGAGTGGTGCTTTAAGTACCTTTCGATTGGCATTCTGAAAGACCCTTCGATTGGTATTCTGAAGGAGCCTTTCGATTGGCATGGATAATTCCCTTCGATTGGCATTATGGACAAGCACTTCGATTGACAGTCCAAAAATGCTTCAATTGGCATTATGAACAAGCACTTCGATTGACATTCGAAAAAACCTTCGATTGGCATTATGGACAAGCACTTCGATTGGCATTGTGTCAAGGCCTTCAATTGGAATTCTGAAAGACCTTTTCGTTTGGCACCCTGGGCCAAGCCTTTCAATTGGCATGCCACAGGATCCTTCGTTTTAGCATTGTGTCAAGGCAGCTTCGACAGACATGTTAACCATGTCCTTCGATTAGTATGAAGAACACCTTTTGATTGGCATGTTAACAAAGCCTTTCGATTGGAATTTTAACAAGTACCCTTGGATTGGTATATGGACAAATACCCTTCAATTGGCATTTCAAAAGGTCCTTGGACTGGAACTTCAGAGTGTCCTTCAACTGGAACTTCAGAGTTTCCCTTAATAAGAACATCAGAACGAAATGACCTTCGAATGACATTTCAGTGCAGAGTTTCTCTTAATCTAAGATGCTCTGATGAAGGAAGTTCTGAACACTTTGAATCAGAACTTAGACTCATCACAAGGCCAAGGGCTGGTCAAAGTTGTCTAATAGGGAATGTTCTAAATAGATTCGAATTGGACTTTGAAGCTTGCAAAGAAGGACCATTCGAAGAACACACAGTTGGTCCATTCGAAGGGCACACAGCTGGTGAAAACGAATGTCGTGTTGTCCTAGTCTGGTTGAAAGGTGTAGAAAGATGGAGGATTCGACTCAAAAGATCAAGTTGAACATTCAGACCCATAGGCTAGGCCACGCGTCTTCCCTTTTTAGGCTTGTACCCATTTGTTGTCTAAGACCACTTGCACTTAATAACACAGTACTACCTTTTAGGAAAGTCTGTCTTGAGCCTTGCGCCTATTTACCTTCAGAAGGAAGCAACCCTATCTGAACCATTCATCTTGCTTTTGTGGCACAAGTGGACATTTACTTTCCAGCTGGGCCTTATTTTATTATTTTCTGCACCCCAACTACCAACAGGCCCCCCACATGTACTGTCACATTACATTATTTTATCATTTATTTGCAAGGCTGGCTGTGGACAACATGTCTATTATTTCTCTATAAATAGAGGAATTGTTGCAAAGCTAAGGGAGGATCTTTGGACCAGAAGAACAAATCTCCCAAATTTTCTCAAACACAACAAATATCTCAAGTCCCTTCAACACTTGTGAGAACATACCCATAATCCAAACAACAAATCCAGAACTGCATCCACCTGCCTAACACCAGAACATCAAACCTGTGTTACAAATACAAGCCTTGAGGCCTGCATAACCTCAAAACCTTCCTTCCTTACCAAAGCCAGAAAACTCAAGCCAGTTCAACTGCAACTGCAAACAAACCTGCCTAAAGCCAGTCCAACTGCAACTACAAGCAAGCCTGTATCAAAACTAACAAAAACTCAGACCTGCCTGTATCAAAACTAACAAAAACTCAGACCTGCCTGTATCAAACCAAAGAGCAAACACTTATCCCCTTAGAATCTGAAACATCCCTATACCTTGTTACCCTTTGAATCCAGTAGGAAGAACCTCACACTTATCCAGTATCAAAGACATAACTCCTGGTTCCTCCCTTCGAATCCGGAAGCATTCAAGGAAACCACTTAAAGGCCCAACACACGTTCCAGCCTCAAGCAAGGTAAGTCATTCTTAACCTTGAACCCTTCATTTCTAGCGTAACATGTAAACAAGCTTCCTTTTCGTTTCAAGCATGTACATAGTGTTTGTTACCTTTTCGTTTCCACTCTTTTAGTTTGTTTTTATTGTCTCTCCTTTTGGTTTTGTTCTTTGGTTTGTTACAAATGCCCTAAGAACTAATTTGTCCCTGAGGTAATGATAGCATGGCCTTGGGTCATGTTGCTATTTAATATCTCAAACGAAATAAACAAAAGACAGGAGTATGAAACGAAGCCCCAGGCTTCCTCACTGACTCCAGACCCAATCGAAGGAGACAGAAAGGCAGATTGCATCTGCACAGATTCCAGGCCCAATCGAAGAAGGCAACAAGGCAGAAAGGCCCAACCAGAGGCACACTTGCACTAAGTCTAGGCTCAGACGAAAGGCACTTCCATGCTGGTGCCAACCTCCAATCGAAGTACATGACCTGACTGGTGCCAAAGCCCAATCGAAGGCCATGACCTCACTGGCGCGAATTCCCAATCGAAGGACAAGACCTTACTGATGCCAGCCCCCAATCAAAGGAGGCCAACAGAATGCAAATCGAAGGGTGCTCCTGCCTGGGTCGAAGAGCTTATTTTACTTTCTTTTATTTTGTTTTTGCCTTTACATTTTTTTGCCTTTCAATATGGTTGTAATAGTGTAGGATATTTATTTCCTGCATTTTTATTGCTTTGTACAAATGCTAGTAATTAGGTGTGTATGGCAAGATAAAATCAACAGTTAGACAACCCAAAAATCAAAGATAACAATGCATGCAATCAAACACACTTGCACACGTACACCCCTAGGGTAATTCCACTTGTTGCCTTATAAAAATGGCCATGTTATGCATGTGGGATGTCTTAGCACAAACGAATCGAAAAAAGATCATAGTCCCTCGATGACGCTATCAAAGTTGCCTTTCAAAATGATCTTAGTCCCTACAGAAAAGTGCTAAGTCATTTCACAACATTGCTATCATGGTCATACGATGACCCGCGCCTGTCCCGTTAACATCCTAACACAAGGTTTTTCACCAAATACAATGGTGAAACAACACTGTTAAAAGGGTTAAAAACATAAGAAAGATCTTTGAGTAAAATAGGGTAGACAACTCTTAGTTACTTGATCAAAAATCTTGCAAAACATCCTTGCTATTTTTCAAAACACACTCCACAACACAATTTCAAAACAACTTTCAAAACATTGAAAACCTTTCAAGAAGACATACACCTTTGTATACATTCAAACAAGAATCATTACAAAGGTTGCCTAGACAAGGCATCTTTTTCAAAACATTTTCAAAACCGCACACACAAAGCATCATTTCAAACAATTAAAAAGCAAAGGCAAGTGATCTAAAACAAGTAACTAAGAGCTCATGGATAACCATGGATGAAAAGGGTGCTAGCACCTTCCCTTTTCATAATCTACCCCCCGAACCCACAAAAACATCTCAAAGGTCTTTCCTGTGCTTTTTGACCTTTCCTTAGGATAAAATAAAAAGTCGGTGGCGACTCTTACTAAACCGAAACATTTGTGAACACAAATGCAAAAAACCTCAAGTCAGTTCTCCCACCGTATCACAGCAGCAAACTACCACATGGTCGCGAAACTGGTCGAGGCAGAGGCGGAATAACATGTGCAAATGTTGTCCAAAGTGGCAGAACAAGACATGGATCGACCATCTTTGAAAGAGATAATTCAGGGTTGAGTGGTCTATTAAATGAGGAATGGAGGACGCTTCAAACTTTGTTGAACAATCAGAGTCATACTGCCAACAAAAAGACGATGGGTGAGTGGATTATTGATACCGGGGCCTCTAACCACATGACATGGAACTTAAAAGTTATGCATGATGTGCATAGTATTGAAAGTTGTCGGGTGGGGCTTCCAAATGGACAACATGTACTGTCAATAAAAGAAGGAAGTGTTGTATTAGATGGAGGTTTGAAAATCACCAATGTTCTTTATGTTTCTAGATTGAATTGCAGTTTGATATTAATCTCTCAATTGTTGGACGAATTAAACTGCACTGTTCATTTCACTAATAAATTATGTGTTATGCATGACCTCACTTCAAGGATACTGATTGGAGAGGGTAAACACAAGGATGGGCTTTATTACTTCCAAGGGATCTGAAAGGAGAAGGCTTGCAAGGCTGATGGAGTGAACATAATGGAATTGTGGCACAAAAGAATGGGACACCCCTCTGTGATCGGTGGATCTAGAACTGACTGTTTAACGCTGGTTCGCGAAATGTCGCGGAAGCAAGAGTCGCCACCGTCTTTTATTTTCTCCAAATGGAAAGGACAAAAGCACAGAAAAATTCCTTAAAGAGATTGCTCTCGGTTCGGGAGGTAGATTATAGAAAGGGAAGGTGTTAGCACCCTTTCTATCCATTGTTATCCATGGGCTCTTAGATACTTGCTCATTTGTGTTTTCAAAAATGGTTTGTTTGCTTTTCAACTGTGGGTTTTAAAAAAGTTTCTTTGAAAATTTCAGTTCGACTCTTGTATCGGTCCTCAAGAGTGTTTGAAAAAATGCTTTCGAAAGCTTTTTGGAAATGTGTTGGTGTGAAAAGTATTTTTGATTTGTTTTTGAAATTAGAGCAAGTATCTAGAGTCATCTACCTACCCTAAGGAATTCGTCTGTGTAGATGTCCTTTAAAGTAGTGCCATCCCATCATTGAGAGGTAGGTAGCACCACCGTTAGAGGTGTTCGGGTCAATTCTAGGTTCGGGACATGGTGATCACCAGAGCAATGGGAAGACACCTTAGAAGCTACCCTCATGCCAGGTTCCCGGATCATGAGGACTTACTAAAACATCCTCTACTCGACGATCACCTTTCGAGGCAAGGCAACAGTGAGGCGTACCCTAGGGGTGGTGTGTGATTTGTGTGTTAGATTCGGATATTTTATCTTGTTCATGTGAAAGGTGATCTATGCGTTTGTTTTTATTTTTTTGTCCATTCATTCTTGCATGCATTTATTAACAGTTAAAATATTGCGAGAAATAAAAGTTCTAAAGCTATTACAAGAGGCGCGGGTCCACATCGCCAAAATTTCTAGAACCCGATTTGACAGAAAAATAAAGAATTAAAGAAAAGTAAAGTGCGAGAAATTAATTACACGGCTGCTTTGGGAGAGATACATAAATAATTAAATGAAAGAGAAATAAATATGCGAATTGAAATTTAAATTAGAAACGAGGGCGTTGGACCCTTTTTACGAAATTAAATTAAATTATTAATGAAATTAAAAAAGAAAAAGAAATTATTTTTGGTATTTTTGGACTTTATGATTTTTATGAGAAATAAAATGCTAACCCTAATTCTAGTTGTTTTTTTTAGTTTATTAAGAAAGAATTAAATTTTAACCTAAACTTAATCTAATTATTTACATGCAATTTAATTACAAAAATAAATAATAGGAAATATTTAGTTATTATGAAAGAAAAGAAAAAGGGATAAAAATTATTATAAACCCTAATTCTACCAATTTTAGATTTTTTTATTAAAAAAAGTTAAGGTTAAAACCTAAATTAAAAAACTAAGTTAATTAATGAACTTTATTTAAAAAAATACTAATTAAATAAATATATTTAATTTTTGTCTTTTCTGATTTTTTGGTGTTTTTTATATTGTTGTAAAAATAATTAAATTAAAAGAATTAATTAAAAGGATAATAATTGAAATAAAATAAAAACAATGAAAAAAATGAGAAACTTGCAAACCTTAGGGGGGTGTTGTCCCCAGTTGTGAGGTTTTGATTAGTATTTTTGGGCCCATTTAGACCTTGGCCCGGTGGACTTTCCAGCTAGCGTGCATAGGCGTTGACTAGAGTTTACCATGTTCCACAGATCCTGGCCCTTGCTTGAATGCCATGGTACGCGTGGACGGCTTGATTGAGGAACGTATGGTGGTTCATAGCATTGACACTGCATAAGATTATTAAATGAAAAATAGTATTGAAGGGGTGGGGGACCTGGGGCTCGAACCCAGGTCCTGAAGATTACCAACCAAGTGCCTTTGCCAGACGCGCTGCTTTGCTTCTTTGTTTATCATATGTCCAATAAACATAATATAATAAAACAATCGTTAGTGCTCAAATTCAGCGCGAAATTCAAATAACCCAATTACCACTGGACACCTCATCTTCTTCTTCTTCGTTGTATTTTTTCCCTGAAAACAAAAGAAAGTTAGCGGGGGTTTTTAACCCCCCTAAAACATGCTTGATTTGATAATAGCGAATAGGCCATGTGGCCTCAGAAATTAGGCGCGAGGGTTTCATTATTTTCGTCCCAACGCACTGAATCTGGTCATGGTATTATGAGGCTCTAATTTTATGGCTTTTAGAAACGCCTAATTTGGAACTCAAGAAACCCTAGCCTGCATCAATGGTAGAATCGTGTATAGCGCATAAAAACACAATTAACTTATATGGTTAGCTTCAGAATCCTCTCATTAGTCAGAATCTATGAAAGAAATGCCATGAAAATGCATAAATATTAAAATACGATTATGAAAAAAAAGTGGAAAAGTTTGACTTCTGTACAATGATTCAAGGCGTTAGAATTGGTGCTTTTGATCCAGGAAGTTTCTTTGATGTCCCAGGAATGTGATAGAATCGTTGTTTCACCTTAAAAAGCACTGGAATATGGTTTTCAGTTTTGGAATTTTTAAGCAAAAACTCAAGTGTTGCTTCTTGTCTATGGCGCAGCTTCCAGTCAAAAGGCACGAGGGTTTGCATCCTTATATGTATATGAGTGATTAGGTCAAAGAAAATTGATCCAAAATCCATGAATTGATGAATAGGATATTTGATTTTTTAAGCCATGATTTTCCAATCTTTTTCAAACATTTTTGATACAAATCATGTCTAATTCCATTGATTCTTTCTATATTTGGTTAGACACGAAATCTTGGAGATATTGTATGCATAAGAAGATTGAAAAACCTAGGTTTAGTATTTTTCATGTATTTTAATTAATTAAATGAATTATTAATAATAAAAATCCAAATAAATAAATAAAAAATGAAGAAAAACTTACCTTTGGGCCAAATGGTCGTGCACATGCCTTGGATAATGAATTGTGGAAGAAAAAGAGGCCCATTAGCAATTTTAGGTCATTTGAAGCAATGTTGACTTTTCAAAATATCCAAAAATTTCCCAACTTCCACAAGGCATAACTTGCTCAATTTTTAAGTTTTGCTCATGTTCTTGGACATTTTGGAAAGGTCTTTGAGTCCTATAACCAATGTCTTTGGTCCCATGTCATTTTTATTTACCAATCTCAAGTTATGGCCTTTGACTTAAAGTCCCTTTTTGTTGACTTTTGAAAATGACCTATAATGTTGAAATTGATAACTTTTTGTGAGAGAATTTCTTGGACTTAAAGTGTGAATAGGAGTTGTAGGAAATGTCTTTCTCTTCAAAATGAGCTTTGGATGTAATTTTTCTGATAATCCATGTGAAAGTTATGCCCTGGTCAATTTACAGTTGACTTTTTCAATTGTCCAAATATGGAAACTTTTGCATCTTGATGATTTTTGAGCCAAGCTTTGAGAATCATGATCAAGCATTGATCAAATGATTGTTTGTGGCTTCAAAATGAGATGTTGACCAAAAATTTGAACTTTTGACTGTCAAATGACCATTTTGCCCCTACAGTTGACTGTGGTGCAATTAGGGTTTTTGACTGTGCAATTTTGTGCTGAAAGTTTTGAAACTTGGTATGAGGATGCTTGACCATATTTATAGGCATGTGGGACTTGATTGGACCCTTGGAAACTTCATTTTCTTTGCCAGAACCAAAACCCTAATTTTGACTGTTAGGAGGCCCTTGAACTGTGCAACCCTTGGGGAGATTTTGAAGCTTGACTTGGCAATTTCTTGAAGAATATGGGAGGGCAAATTTTGGGGTACAACACCCTCCATGAAGATTACTCAATTGATTCCTGTAATGAATAGACATAGAAGTGGTATTGACATTAATAAAGCATGTGATGTTTGTTTTGCAGCAAAACAAACTAGGGAGAAATTTCCTTTGAGTGAACACAATGCTATAGTGTTTTTGAAATTATTCATTGTGATTTGTGGGGACCATATATAACTCCTTCAATTTGTGGGGCTTATTAGTTTTTAACAATTGTTGATGATTACTCTCGTGCCGTGTGGATGTATTTGTTGATGGATAAAAGAGAAGTGTCACAAAACCTTAAATATTATTTCTCTTTTGTTGAAAGACAGTTTAACAAGCAAGTAAAAATCTTTAGAAGTCATAACGGGACTGAGTTTACATGCATAAAAAAATATTTTTTTGAACAAGGAATTTTTTTCAAATGTCGTGTACGGCCACGCCCCAACAAAATGGGAGAGTAGAAAGAAAACATAGACATATACTTAATATGGCGTGAGCATTGAGATTCCAAGGAAATCTCCCTATTGATTTTTGGGGAGAGTGTATTTTGACGTCTGGGTATCTTATTGACCGAACTTCCTCCTTGGTGCTAAATGGAAAGTCTCCATATGAGATGTTACATGGAAAAACACTTGTCTATGAACACTTAAGGATGTTAGGATCACTGTGTTATGCGCATAATCAAAGAAGAAAAGGAGATAAGTTTTCTAGCCAAAGCAAAATGTGTGCTTTCATGGGATATCCTTATGGAAAGAAAGGATGGAAGTTACTTGATTTAGAGACACAAGATATTTTTGTGTCTCGAGATGTTGAGTTTATTGAGCTTGTGTATCCCTTTGCTGAAAATAATAATGCATCCATATATCATGTCAATCAAGGTAATGAGGTTTTTGAGGAAATAGTAAAAGAGGAGATGCATGATGAATCCCATCCAAAGTCGCGTTGAAATTCAGAACACCGGGAATGAAATAAAGGGTACAACAAGTGAAGAACTCAATGTTGTCCCATTTTCTAGTGACGCAATAAATGAGTCACTAAGCTTATTGATTTCATTGAATGAAGAACATGTTGTTGTGCAAATGGATATTGACACGACAAATGAGTCATTAAGTTCATCAACTACATTAGATGGGCCTTCATTTGGGAAAGGGCATCGAGTGAGACAATTGTTTATACGTCCACGAGACTTTGTGACTAATGAAGGTGTGAAGAAAACGTAAGAAAGGGGGGTTTGAATTGGGTTTTCCTTTCTTGAATAACTTTCACTTCTAAGCAGTATTCGATGAATAATGCTTCTGAATATTACTTCTAAGTAATGCTTCTAATTAAGTTTAAGAAAACATAAACTCTAAAATATAAGCAAAATTAAAGAACACGCGATATACCCTGGTTCACTTGAGAAACCTCCAAGTTAGTCCAGTCCACCCTTCTGAGGTGATTTCTCCTTGATCTCAAGGACTTAATCCACTATAACCAATCTGATTACAATTGCACGGACAAACGTCAGTGACTAACATCCAATAATACATCCAGGGATCCAAACTGGATATAACATTCATTGACCCAATAAAATCTGATTCTTTAGAATCTCGTATCAGGATTTCCTTCCAATGATATCCATCAGTGATCTCAGAAGGTTGACCTTCACTCAGTCCCCTTTGAGATATGACTACTGTGATACGGTGGCATAATCGACTGTTAATACTGGTTTGCATTTTTTGTTCACAAAATGTCGCGGTAAGCAAGAGTCGTCACCGAATTTTATTTTATCCAACAAGGAAAAGGAAAAAGAACAGAAAAAACCTTTTTCGAGATGTTTCTGAGTATGGGGGGTAGATTATAGAAAGGGAAGGTGTTATCACCCTTTCTATCCGTAGTTTTCTACGGGCTCTTAGGTACTTGCTCATTTTTAAATTGTTTGTGTGTGCTTTGTTTTAAAAAGTTTTGTTTTACTTCGTTTTAACCCTTGTTTCTGTCCTCAAGAGTGTTACGAAGTTGTTTCTGAAAACTGTTTGAAAAGTGTTTGGTGTGAAAAAGTTTGTTTGTTTGAGCAAGTACTTAAGAGTTTTCTACCTACTCGGAAAAAGGCGTTCTTTTCCTCCTACCTTTAGACCGTGTTATCCTACTATTAGTGAGTAGGTAACCCTAGTCGTTGGATGTTTGAGGGACTATCGAAAGGGATGTTTATGGTCATTGAAGGCAACATGTAGGGATACCTTAACGGTTCAAAGGGACTGTCATCATATATTCGTAGGCAACATTGAGGGACAAGATCATTTCTCGTAGGTAACTCGAGGGATATTAAGTGACTATGATCTTTATGATGATTTTTAGATTGAGGGTCTTTTGCTAAAATATCCCTACATTCGAGGGACATGACCATTGTTTTCTGTGGCAACCAAGTGGAGAGTACCCTAGGGGTGCAAGTGTGCAACAGTGTATTTTTTCAGTTATATTTATCTTACAATTAAGGTTTTCTATCGTTCATTTTTATCTTTCCATACAATCCTATTAATCTAAGAATTGCATAAAATATAGTAGCAAGAGATAAAAGCGGAAATGTAAACCTAAGCTATTACAGAGCTTTGGGGCAATTACATAATAGTGAATAGTGCGGAAAAGAAATCCTAAAACTATTACATCCCGGAAGCAATTACATGATAATGATAAATAAAAAAAGCACGAAAAATAAAGCTACGCTATTACAATTGAACGCGCCCTATACACTTTATCTAGGAAAATAAAAATAAGATGAAAATAGCAAAGAAAATGTTTTAGTGATTTTTTATGAAATAAATGATTTATGATAATTAATTAAATAAACTTAAAAAAACTAATTAATTTTAATTAATAAAAAAATATTAATTTTGAAAAAAGTTAATTAAAATATCTAAATCCTAATTAGTTTTAATTTAAAAAAAGGTTAGCTTTGGAAAAAAAGGTTAATTAAAAAAACCTAAAACCTAATTAATTTTAATTAATAAAAAAAGGTTAATTTTGAAAAAAAAGGTTTAAAAAAAAGTTTATGTATAATGATTGATAAAAAAGATTAAGTTTGCCAAAAAATAGATACGGGAAGAAACATCAATGAAAAATAGGGTTAGAAAATAAAAATAATGCAAATGTCATGGGTGGTTGTTGAACCAAAAAATAATTTAAAACCTAAAATTATTTATTCAAGTTTATTATAAAAAAAATCAAAGGTTTGTGAAAAATATTAGGTTTTATAAAAGAAGTTTTAAATAGGTGATTGCCTTAACCTCCTCAAGATGTCTGTCTTGCCATACATTGGTGGTTGTTATGATCCGACTTCAATGTTTTATAATAAACCTGCATGGGACCATAATAGTCAAACCTGTAGTGTTGAATCTCATAGACACATTAAATAAATTAGTATACCATGAAATACAAAGAAAATAAATATATGAAATTTTATAATGTTAAAACCGATATGACATGTATGAATGCTTCTACACCCTTTAGATCATGGAGATTAAACCAGCCTTACCCTTACTGGAAAAGTAGTGAAAGTAGTGAGATGTGGATTTGTAACGAGGATGGCTTGTTTGTAGTGAGATGGGAGTTTGTAACAAGGATTTTAAGGTTTTTAGGGTTTTGAAGGAATTTGATATTTTGACAGGGTTATGGCAAAGGGTTTTTTTTCTCGTTTTGTCGTGTCCTGTTTATGTAAAAAAAGTGAGATTATATAATGGAAATTAGGGAAAAGATATGGGCTTTGAATATTTGGGCTTCCAATAACCACAAGCAACAATGCAAATTTTTATTTACTTGAGTCCGTCACGTTCTAGGCTAAATCGTAGGGGCTTAAGTGCAATTTTTGAAGTTGAAATTTGAAATCAAATTGTATCCTACATCGAGAATAACTCCTGTCCAAAAATGGGCTTAATCGAATAAACGGTGAATTAGTTATGAATTTTTTAAGTTTCGCCTCAAACATACGTATTTTGGGCTCCAGAGTCAACTCTAACACGTTCTTCAATAAAAAACTGGTATTGATAGGAGCATAACCCGGTCCCCACTTTAGAATCAAAGTTGTAGATCTTTGAGTCAGTTACCTTGTGTAAAAATATGGACCAATCCGATAAAAATTGTTCGAGTTATGAATTTTCGAAGTTTCGACCCAAATGAAATAATATTCAGCATTCAGGATTTTCGGCGCGTCACGCGCACTCTGGGAAAAAAACGAAGGCCTTTTGGATACTGTTCAAACTCTATATCTCATGTGAAAATGTATCCAACTCAATTTGTGAAATTTTGGTGCCAGAACCAGCTCAATACGATGAAAATCGACCAAGTTACGATTTTCTGAACATGACGCAAATAAACTTGTCACAAATTTTCTATATAAAAATACTTGATAAATCCGCATTTTTGAAGATCTTCTGATCGAAATTGGCTTCCAGCCGTGAAAGATGAAAACGTAGATGAAGTCAAGACGAAATTTTGGCCACCATAATGGGTTCAAAACAAGCCATGATCTTCAAGTTATGAATTTTTTAGTGCATAAAAACTGAACTTTCAGCACACTTTTCACCATGTTTCTTCGGGAAAACTCACACATTCGGATACCTTCTTTAAATAATTGACTCTTGAGCCGAACCTGAATTTAAGAATACGTTATCAGAGATATCTTGGCGAAAGAACACCTGGATATGACACATCAGGTTGGACTTGTGAATCTTTGAACCCCGAATCGTTGCAAAATAGCGAACCGATCTTCAGCACGGAAAATACTCTAAGAACATCCATTGGCGAAATAAACGTCACTTGTAACCTGAAGAAGCTTGCTAAATAAACCTTGATTATATAACCATAAAACCAATTATATGTGTGTATGTAATAATGAAATGTAAGCCAAAAGGTCGAAATAAAGAGGGTAAATTTTGGGGTACAACAACTGCCCCTGTTCAATCTTCTTAAACCTGAGGATGTAGATTGGTTGTCTGCCTTTCGTAATCTGAAGGTGGAAGATGATTAAACACTAGAGTGCCCAGAAATTTACACTCGTCTGAGATGGTGCTGGACTGTGTAGGTAGTATCGGGAATGGGCTTACATATGCCATTTGAAGGAGATGACATAAGGTCACTGGAGATGGGCTTAAAGATGCCATCCGGAAGATATGACGGAGAATCATCGGAGATGGGCTTAAAGATGCCATCTAGAGGAGATGACGGAAATTCACCGGAGATGGGCTTAAATATGCCATCTGGAAGATATGACGGAGAATCGTCGGAGATGGGCTTAAAGATGCCATCTAGAGGATGTTGATTTCCCGAGATATTCCTTTGATGAGAATTCCTGTTCCTGTCGTTGAGGAGGAATTTGCTGAGGAATATTGGTCTCTATCTTGAGAGAAATGTAATTTTAGGAACTTCAGTTGTCCGTTATTCTACTGGGGAATCATCTCTTAGTCGAGGAGATGAAAATGAATTGTTATCTGGTCGTGCTCTAGGCCTTACAGTGATTTGCTGAGGACAATAAGACTGACTGCTATCTGGTCGTGCTCTAGGTTTTACAGTGACTTACTGGGGAGATGAGATTAAACTTGCTATCTTGTCGTGCTCCAGGATTTGCAATCTCAAAAACTGTTATCTGGTCGTGCTCCAGTCTTCAGAAGGAATTAAGTGGTTATTCTGTCGCATCCGGGTTTCAACTTAACTTTAAGGCATACTAGCATCCGGTCATTTCCAGGCTTCAATAGTAATTGGCCGAGTAAACTGCTATCTGGTCGAATTCCAAGCTTCGCAGTACCTCATACTGTTATCTGGTCGTGCTCCAGGTTTCACAGTGTCTCTTGCCGCTATTTGGTCGTGCTCCAGACTTCACAACGTCTTATACCGTTATCTGGTCGTGCTCCAGGCTTCAGTAATTTGGGGAAATTAAGATATTATCTGGTTGATTTATGGGCTTCATAGCTTGAATTTGAGATATACCATTATCTGGTCGATTCCAAGCTTCGTAGTATTTGTAGAAATTAAGATATTATCCGGTCGATTTCCGGGCTTCATAGCTTGAATTTGAGATATACCATTATCTGGTCGATTCTAGGCTTCATAGTATTTTATACTGTTATCTGGTCGTTCTCCAGGCTTCACAGTAACTTGTTGGGGATTAAGCTGTTATCCGGTCGATTTCCAGGCTTCATAGCTTTTAAAATGGAATAGAAATCTTAGTATCGATTTGACTGAACCAGGGAAATGTCTCAGATTAACTTCAACTGGGAGAAAATCATAGTACCGATTTGACTGAACCTGTGAGAGGTCTCAGAATAACTTTGACTGGCATATAAATCAGAGAATCTTAGCGGCGATTCGGCTGACCCAGACGAAAGTCTTAGAACATCTTCAACTAGAATAGAAACCTTAGTGTCGGTTTGACTGAACCAGAGAAAATCTTGAAAAGTGTTGGAATATCTTCAACTAGAATAGAAACCTTGGTGTCAGTTTGACTGAACCAGAGAGAACTCGTGAGAACTTGATTGCGTCTTTCCCTGAAAGGTAAAGAGTTAGTCGTATGTAATGTCATGATGTATGAAATACATTGAATGATGATGTTCTCAAAATAAATGAGATTGTGCTGTATAATATGTATGCATATGCCATGATGTATGAAATGTATTGAGTAATGATGTTCTCAACATAAATGAGATTATGATGTATAATATGTATGCATGTGCCATGATGTATGGATATGCAATGCTATTGTGATATTCTCTAGCTGGGGAAAATAAATCTTGGACTGCTGCTGGAGAGTACTGGAAATTGAGTTCTTGACCGTCGTAGAAAAAGTGGTTCTTCTACTTCCGCTGGGGATGGTAAATGGATATGACCATGTTGGGGATTTGATCCTTGTTTATGGATATTCTGCCGGGGAGAGACTCTATTTGAGAATAACTCTGCGGGGGAATAACTCTGTGGGGGAAGAGAGATACTATGTTGGAAGATCTGCTGATTTGGAGAAATAAACTCAGCTGGAGATAAAATTCTATTGCCGGATAGAAGAGCTTTATTGGAGATTAAGCTTCCGCTGTCAGAGAAATAAACTTTGCTCGATAGATGGCTTTATAAACAGCTCATGGTTATAAAACTCGATTGGGGAATGCAGATATCAGCTTTCTGAAGGAACCTGCTGTGGAAGAAATTCCTACTTGGGGATATGGAGGTCGGACCTTGGTTGTCTCGGCTCTGTGGGGAATATAGGTATCACTGGCTTGTATGTGATAGTGACTTCGCTTCCAACTGTCTCTGCCCCTTGTACCATGCTGGAAAAAGTACATGCGGAAATTTTGTGGATGGATATATGTCGTGATTGTACTTGAACATGTATTTAATGAGTATCATGATGACATCCGTCTCTGGATCGTATCTAAATTGTACTTGAAACATGTGTTGAATGAGTGTCAGGATGACATCTGTATCTAGATCGCATCTGAATTATACTTGAAACATGTGTTGAATGAGTGTCAGAATGACATCCGTTTCTAGATCGTATCTGAACTGTATTTAGATAAGAATCTGAATGAGTATCAGAATGGCATCCATATCTGGAGCGTATCTGAACTATATGTGAAAGATGAATCTGAATGAGTATCAAAATGGCATTCGTATCTGGAGCATATATGAATTGTATCGGAAAGCTGAATCTAAATAAGTATCAAAATGGCATCCGTATCTGGAGTGTATCTGAACTGTATCAGAAAGCTGAATCTGAATGAGTATCAGAATGGCATCCGTATCTGGAGCGTATCTGAACTGTATCTGAAAGTTGAATCTGAATGAGTATCAAAATGACATTCGTATATGGAGCGTATCGGAACTATATCGGAAAGTTGGATCTGAATGAATATCAGAATGGCGTCCATATCTGGAGCATATTTGAACTGTATCTAAAAGTTTGAATCTGAATGAGTATTAGAATGGCATCCGTATCTGGAGCGAATCTGAACTATATCTGAAAGTTGAATCTGAATGAGTATCAGACTGGCATCCATATCTGGAGCATATCTGAATTGTATCTGAAAGTTGAATCTGAATGAGTATCAGAACGACATATGTATCTGGAGTGTATATGAACTGTATCAGAGAGCTGAATCTGAATGAGTATCAGAATGGCATCTATATCTGGAGCGTATCTGAACTGTACCGAAAAGCTGAATCTGAATGAGTATCAGAATGGCATCTGTATCTAGAGCGTATCTAAACTGTATCTGAAAGTTGAATCTGAATGAGTATCAGAACGACATTCGTATCTGGAGCGTATCTGAACTGTATCGAAAAGCTGAATTTGAATGAGTATCAGAATGGCATCCGTATCTGGAGCGTATCTGAACTGTATCTGAAAGTTGAATCAGAATGAGTATCAGAATGGCATCCGTATCTGGAGCGTATCTGAAATGTATCTGAAAGCTGAATCTGAATGAGTATCAGAATGGCATCCGTATCTGGAGCGTATCTGAACTGTTTCTCAATTTTGGTGTTCTTGATGAATGTTGATCAAGGTATAAGTCTTCCACTGATAGACAGGTGACGAGACATAGTCGTATATTTTAAATCCCTAACTTTTTCCTGCACCGCCCTTTCGAGTTTTCAGTCCACCGGGATACCCTTTTTTGCCCAAGCCGCCCTTTCGGGTTTTCGACTTGCCGGGTGTACAGACTTTTTTAATTTTTTATCCCTAATTTTTGCCCGAACCCTTTTGGTTTGCCGGGATTCCCTTATTTTTGCCTAGGTGTGTCAACCTAGCGGGTCTTTTTTCATGCGTAGTATTTTCCGACTATGTCCAAGCCTTCAGGATGTAGAGAGTTATCACTGTCCGTTGTGTTGTAGTACTGTCAAAAATGTTTCTTGATGGCACATGATTCGTTACTGGAATGCGTGCGTAATGCCCCATGCAATTCAGATGAAGATCTGCCCCTGGTTATTTGAAACTTTTGGAGAGACTGCCCCAGGTGTGTTTAGACATCTTGCCATGCCCCTTGCTTATGGAAGACCTGTTATTGGAAGTGTCTTTTCTGCTGAGGTGTTTTTGTCCACTGAGAGGATATTTGTTCATTGAATATCCATTGTGCAGATTTCTCTGCTGTCAAACAATTAGTCATATGCGAACAATGTCATTTAATGAATGCAAAACTCATGTCTGTCTTGAAATTTTTTTGAAAATGTGTTTTGTATAGTAAAACAAAATTTGCAAGAATGTGATATCAACTCAGGATTCGTAACAAAGCCTACATGAGTCAGGATACCTTTGTAACAGTATGCTCTCAAACTAACCCATGCTTCAGCTAGGACTTTTAAGGGTTATAATGTGGCCTGGTTCACGGTTCAAGAAACAAAGGGTAAAGGCTCAAATTTTATTTGTACCCAACCCGCTCTTCGTGATGTTCTTTAATCGTATGCTCAGTTAATTGCACATTTAGATCCCGATTGAGTCTGGAATCTTTGCTCTGATACTTGGTGATGATTTGTTTTGAAAAGGCAGTCATTTTTGTAATCTTCTTTTTGTCGAGGATTTGTAGTAACCTCTTTTATTTGGTTTTCGTTATCCCTTCTTTTTGCCTAAACTGTTTCTTTTGTGATTACAGTCAGCGAGATGCCCCAAATTTTCTCTTAAGTCTCCTTCATAGGTTTTGACTTAATGGGCTTTTATTTTGAGAAATAATAACTGCATGTCTTGACGATTATACGGAACCATCACCGTTTTTTGTTTTGGAAGGACGTCTTCGATGTCATTCATTGTGTACGAAGCGACAGATTGTCACTGAATGTGCCTCTGAATTAACTGAGAAAACTACCCTGCACCAGGTTATAATTAAGGGTTTTAATTTGTGTGAAAAGAAAAACTCCTACTTATTTAGCTCGAAGGGGTTGACTAGGGATTATCTTCCTTATAACTCCACTATTTAGGATTTGAAACAACACATGTACATCGTCAGCGGGGTCTGTTCAAAAGCATATTGTAGAGGTTGTGGTATCATTTTCGTTATCCTCCCTCTAAGGCTTAGAGTTTTTAATCGAGTGTTGAATATCACAAAAGTAAATAAGAACGCATTTTTGAAATAGTGAATACGAATGAATTAATTCAAGGCAAACATGTGCAATGCATTGATAAAATAACGAGGTTTGATATGAATAAATGTTCAAACAAATCAAAAGAAAATTACACATTGAAAATTCTAATGAACGAAAAGTCTTCTTGTGAGAACTTGTCACTTCAGATGGTATGCCTTGGAGGGATGGCAGAAGAACTCATCCTGACTATCTTGTGCGGATTCTAGCGCTCCTTCATCAATCAGGTCTTGAATTTTATTTCTCAACACCCAATAGCTGTTAGTGTCATGTCCAGGACTGTTGGAGTGGTACGCACACCTTGCATTTGGATTGTACCTTGAGGAGGCTATGTTGGGATTCTGAGGAGGTTCCCTTAACATAACCAACTTAGCCTTCAATAGGCGTTGCAATGCTTGAGCCAATGACATGTTGATTTCAGTGAAGCATCTTTCGGATGTATTATTCTTATGCTGACTGCCCCGTTGTCGTTGGCGAGGTTGTGGTTGGGCTTGTGATGTAGTAGCAATCTAGAAAGGTCTGTTCCTTACCACACCAACCTCTTCTCTCACTGGGGGGTGATTAATGCCTTGATCCACAATTTTAACTGTTTGTTTCATGGATCTGCATCCATCTTTGTGAAGCTTGTTCAGGAAGGCTCTTACCCCTTCTTGTCCTCGAGCTAAGTTTTGGATAAGAGTCATCTGCCCCAGCATCTGGATTCTAATTGCTTCTACCTCAACTTGCAGTTGTTCCAATTGTTCATCCTTGTTGTTGTCAGGACGTTCCTTGGTCAGATTCTCGGTGAAGAGTGTTTTCAGGTCTTCTTGCCCCTTGGACAGATTCAGGAGGAATTCCTTGAACTGGGCATCTTGAGCTTGGAGATCTCTGTTGTCTTGTTGGAGAGCCATTGTTGAAATAATAGAATATGAGAGACCTGCTTTAAAACCTGCTTATGCAATGATATGTATTATATATGTATGCAATGTTTTCAAGGATCTCGCGGGGTAAACAAGAAAATGTCAGAAGTTGAATTTTGAAGCTTTGATTGAAGAACTTTGTATCATTGGGAGTCCTTATATGAGAGTCAAGCTCACCATATCAAGTGGGTCATAGCCCCTGACTCAAGTTGTTGAGTTTTGATCTTTTGACGACATTGGCTAGAGGAAAATAAATCCCCTTGCCCCTTGCTAGACGTCTGGTTCATCATAACATGCATCACAGGCCCTCGAGATCCTTGAAATGGTTAGTATGATATGTCATGTTATGATGTTATGATGTGTATGCTATGCATCAAGCAAAAATGTAGGGTAAGGAACCAATTTATTAGATTTATACAAACAAGGTCCTGTAAGGAATACAAATAAAGCCATGCAATGAGTTCAAATTGTTAGGCAAAGAAAGCAAACAAGTCACACAAGTAGCCTTAGGTTTAGGCTTTCATAGATTCCATAGGTAAGTACCCTCTAAAAGTTTAGTTGGCTCAACCTGTCTTAGAAAAGTAACCGGGTTCTAAGGATTCTCAATATCATTGATCATCCTTTATCGGGCATTGTTTCAGCTCATGCAATCTTTTCTTGCGGCCGAAATATCCCGAAAGTCTGATCTCAATGAGTGTAGCATCGAGTATCCACCAATCCTCAGCTTTATATCGAGGCCGGCTATCTCACTACTTTCTAATGACCAAGTTTGTTCAACTAAGGTTCTAAGGTCCGTTAGTGCTTCACGACACCATGCGGAGGCCCCGTATTCTCCTCGTTTCCACACGAAGGATAGCGGTACCAACCAAAGTGTCACACCAACACAGCCATCGCTTAAACCATATCGGTCTATGCCGTACAGTCTCCACGATCTATTGTTGTTTACCTAAAAATTGTCCCAAGATCCGGGTGTAGGATCTTTAATAATACCCAAACAAAACCCCTTAAAGATAAAGCAAGCAAAGCAAACAGGAAAGCAATTTAAAAATGACCTAAATCCTAAGGTAAACCCCACTTTATACTTCGTCCCCAGCAGAGACGCCAGTTCTGTGATACGGTGGCAGAACCGACTGTTAATACTGGTTTACGTTTTTTGTTTGCAAAATGTCGCGGTAAGCAAGAGTCGTCATCGACTTTTATTTTATCCAACAAGGAAAAGGAAAAAGAACAGAAAAAACCTTTTTCGAGATGTTTCTGAGTACGGGGGGTAGATTATAGAAAGGGAAGGTGTTAACACCTGTTGTACCCCAAATTTTGACCTAAGATACCATCTCCCATCTGCATCACTATATTACAAGTGTTTTGATCTATTGATTTTAAAAATTCATAACTTGTTTCAGGCCGAGAGCTATTTATTTTGAACACTAAATTGTTTAATCGATTCATGCTAAAACAATGTTTATTAATTATTTATTATCTTAAATTTAAATAATTGGAATTTGTTTTCCATTATTATATAATTTAAAGATGTATAGATAATAAAATAAATATTAAAGAAGTGGTATATTAATCATGCAGACAGTGTTTATTTATTATTCACTATCTTAAATTAAATAACTGGAATTTATTCTCAGTTATTACATAATTTAAAGATTTACGAATAATATAATAAGTATTTGAAAAAAAAGTTCATTAATTGGTCAGTAATTATTATTTAATTATTTATCATTCTAAGTTAAATAATTGAAATTCTATTTTAATTATTATAATTTAGAAAATTATGAATAATGAATTAAATAATTGAAACTATTAATTGATCAATGATATTATTTATTTATTTGTTTATTATTCTGAATTTAGGTAATTGAGATTCATTTTCAATTATTATACGATTTAAAGAATTGTAAACGATAAAATAAATAATTAGAGAAGGAGGAAACTAATTGGCAAATATTGGAATTTTATTCATTTTCTTCTAATTATACAATTATTGTGTAAATATTGTATTTATTACAACAAATTTACAATAATAATTTTATAAAGTTTAAAATGAAATAAAAATTAATCTAATGTTTCCTAATTCTAAATCTTCTATCCAATGCCTTTTTGTCTGCTCACTTGATTTTACCTGCAAAACGATTAAAAGAAAATTAGAATTGAACAAATAATTAAAAGCAAACAAATTATTTAATGTTCATCATTAAAAGCAATGGCTGGAATCAGTTTACCCTTTTTTGCAAATCACGGGATTTCTCCCGGTTCACAAAAAAGAGAGGAATTTTTATAAATGAATGCACAAATTCATTTTTGTCAAAAATTGTATTTTTCAAATCAATTGCATTTTTAAAAGCCCACTGCATAGTTCAAAACAATATGCATCAATTCAAATGTTTGACAATAGCATACAAAAAAATCAACAACATATGCACTTTCAAAGCCAAATTGCAACGTAAACATGCCCATATAGGAAGAGGCCAAACATACAAAGAGGCTCCCACAGTGCCATGCAGTAGACAAGTTAAAAATATGTAGTTTAAACAATTTTGCAAGCAATGTAACATTCCCTTTTCATCATATTCCAGCACTTTTGCAATTTCAGAAAATAGTACAGTACATCATTTAAATGTCAAAATGGTACTTATGAGAGAGAAGAGAGATAGAAGTGTGGTTTTGCAGGTTTGGTTTAGGCAGGAAGAGATACAAGACAAACTGCAGTAACACAGTCAGTAGGAAGTAAAAACATGAAATAGGAATAGAGACAAACCATATGGAGCAGTAAGGGTGCAGAAGTAAAGAAATATTAAAATATACCAAGCCCTCCTAAACCTGTTACTGCATAAACCTGCAATCTGCATAGAACCATTGTGGAATCAGACCACAACATGGCCTAAACCTCAACAACTTGCTTGAACCACAGAAAAAACCTCACCAAAACTGATTGAGCCCTCAAGCCAACATCACCATAAACCTGTCAAAAACCAATATGTCCTGAACCATGGCCTAAACCTGCCTACCACATCATCAATACCATATATCAAAAACCATATCAGAACCTAAAACCATAGCCTACTGTCAAACCTGCCGAACTAACAAAAATCATTCAACATGGCCTAAACCAGTAAAAATCAGTAAAACCTGCTTCAACTACAGCTTACTGCATCATCATTTCAAACCAACTGCATTTCAAAAACCAGTAGAATCATAAACCAACAAACACCATCACCATTTCAAACCAGCAAAGTATAGACCATCGAAACCATGTCCAAACACACATAAAGCCTCAGATTATATCCTCATAGGCAACCTAAATTCAGGCATCAAAATCACAAATGCAAAGAGGCAACAGGATCGCAGTGAGAAGAAGAAAAAGAAGCTAGTCAAAAAAGTATTTTTCAACAGTAGCAGTATCAAAGTCAGAAAGAAGAAGAAGGCAAGCTAGTCGGATTTCGTTTCAACAAAAGCATCAAGGCGACATTGAAATACACAGTACCAAGGCAAGAAGAAGGAAGCCAAATACAAAGTACCGGCCACCGAAGCAAGCTCGCGACGCGCCTCCTTTCCTCGTCGCCTGGCCTCCTAGCTCGTCCAACCGTCCTCCTCCGTCTCCGCCTCTAGGTAACGATTTCCTTTCCCCTTTTTACTTCCATAATACCTCAATCAATAATAATAAGAATCAGAATCAAAACATAATCAAAATCAATGCATGCAAATATAACAAAACCTAACGAATAACACATTTTACCTTGAATCAATCGCCCTAACGCCTTGGCCGGAGGGAAGAGGAAGTTGAAGACCACTGGTGGCCATGGCGGAGAGCTTGGAAGCGAACTCAGGGACTTAGAAGCAAAGGCGTGGAAAGATGGAGCGAAGAAGAAGACGGTACAACAAGGAGCGCCGTTTCTGACCAAGAGACCTTAACCCTAATTGGATTTCCCTAAACTTTGTTTAACCCCCTAAAAGAAACAACTTATGAAATGGGCCTTACCCCATTTTGCTGCCTTTAGCCCAAACGATTTGCTTCATCCACCCCCCCTATCCTGCTTCTGATACTATTAAGCTTGGGCCTCCTAAAACCCCTTTTGGCCCATTTTGTTATTTCCTTTAGTTTGTTTTAATAAATTAGCTTAATTCACTTTTGTTTCTAATTAGTAATAATAAACAACTTTTCTATATAGTTAATTAAATATATTTATTCTTAATGGTATTAATGACTAATGAACAATTTTGTTATATTAATTAAGGCCTTTTATAAAGTTAGTTAAAATACTCAATTTAGTATAAGACATTAAGTCATCTTTTAATAATATTTTATATTAAAAAAAGAAAACATATTAATTTGGAAACATATGGAAATGAAAAATATTTTATTTAATTAATTCACTCGTTTTAGTTAATATCAAAACTCCAAAAATATACAAAAAATATAGAGACTTAAAAAACTAAAAAAATATTTTGACTCCTTTAATTAATTCTCATGCTTTTATCCATATTAAAAAAATGCATAAAAATTAAAAACTATTAAAAATACTTTCTTTTCATTAATATTAAACAAAAATCATAAAAATGCATTATTCACATCATTTAGTCTATCATTTAATTATTGTTATTTAATCATTATCCGCATAATTTTTCTGTTTATTTATTTCATATTTATTTGTTTATTCTGTTTACGTTTAAATCCAAAGGGAAAAACGATAAATTTGTTGACTTCATGTCCTCAAGTCTAATTGCGTGAACTTTCGCATTTCATTAAAACTTAGGATAATTTTTCCTCAAATATTCAATCTTTTCGAAACTTACACCCTTTAAGCAAAAACTTCGACGTTAGGTCGCCGTATCCTCAAAAAACCCGTCCGTATCCATTTTCGGCCAAAACGATTTATTTTTAATCAAACAAACAATTTTAATAAACAGATATTTTAAAAGGTTCCTATAGAGTACTATAGATACATTGGGTGCTAATACCTTCCCATTGTATAACCAACCCCCGAACCATAGATCTTTTCAAAAACGCCTTGTATTTTCATTACTTTTAAAAAAGTATTATTTACATTGCATATTTAGGGTTTTATTTCGCTCTTTTCCCTTTTCCTTTGGAAACAATAAAGCGCGGTGGCGACTCTTGCTTTTGTGAGACGAATTAATCAATAATTCGATCTCCGATTTACCCCGCTACATTTTTTATCGCTACAACACCCTTTCTATCCGTAGTTTTCTACGGGCTCTTAGGTACTTGCTCATTTTTAAATTGCTTGTGTATGCTTTGTTTTGAAAAGTTTTGCTTTACTTCGTTTTAACCCTTGTTTCTGTCCTCAAGAGTGTTACGAAGTTGTTTCTGAAAACTGTTTGAAAAGTGTTTGGTGTGAAAATGTTTGTTTGTTTGAGCAAGTACTTAAGAGTTTTCTATCTACTCTAAAAAAGGCGTTATTTTCCTCCTATCCTTTAGGCCATGTTATCCTACTATTAGTGAGTAGGTAACCCTAGTCGTTGGATGTTTGAGGGACTATCAAAAGGGACATTTATGGTCATTGAAGGCAACATGTAGGGATACCTTAGCAGTTCGAAGGGACTGTCATCATATATTCGTAGGCAATATCGAGGGACAAGATCATTTCTCATAGACAACTCGAGGGACATTAAGGGACTATGATCTTTATGATGATTTTTAGATTGAGGGTCTTTTGCTAAGATATCCCTACGTTTGAGGGACATGACCATTGTTTTCCGAGGCAACCAAGTGGAGAGTATCCTAGGGGTACAAGTGTGCAACAGTGTATTTTTTATGTTATATTTATCTTGCAATTAGGGTTTTCTATCATTCATTTTTATCTTTCCATACAATCCTATTAATCTAAGCATTGCATAAAATATAGTAGCAAGAGATAAAGGCGGAAATGTAAACCTAAGTTATTATAGAGCTTTGGGGAAATTACATAATAGTGAATAGTGCAGAAAAGAAATCCTAAAACTATTACATCCCGGAAGTAATTACATGATAATGATAAATAAAAAAAGCAGGAAAAATAAAGCTACGCTATTACAATTGAACGCGCCCTATACACTTTATCTAGGAAAATAAAAATAAGATGAAAATAGCAAAGAAAATGTTTTCGTGATTTTTTATGAAAAAAATGATTTATGATAATTAACTAAATAAACCTAAAAAAACCTAATTAATTTTAATTAATAAAAAAATGTTAATTTTGAAAAAAAGTTAATTAAAATATCTAAATCCTAATTAGTTTTAATTAAAAAAAAGGTTAGTTTTGAAAAAAAAAGGTTAATTAAAAAAAACATAAAACCTAATTAATTTTAATTAATAAAAAAAGGTTAATTTTGAAAAAAATGTTAATTAAAAAAAGGTTTTAAAAAAAAGTTTATGTCTAATAATTAATAAAAAAGATTAAGTTGGCCGAAAAATAGATAGGGGAAGAAACATCAATGAAAAATAGGGTTAGAAAATAAAAATATGGCAAATGTCATGGGTGGTTGTTGAACCAAAAATTAATTTAAAACCTAAAATTAAATTAAAAAAACCTAAAATTAAATATTCAAGTTTATTATAAAAAATCAAAGGTTTGTGAAAAATATTAGGTTTTATGAAAAAAGTTTTAAACAGATGGTTGCCTTAACCTCCTCAGAATGTATGTCTTGCCATACATTGGTGGTTGTTGTGATCCGACCTCATGTTTTATAATAAACCTACATGGGACCATAATAGTCAAACTTGTAGTGTTGAATCTCATAGACACATTAAACAAATTAGTATACCATGAAATACAAAGAAAATAAATATATGAAATTTTATAATGTTAAAACCGATATGGCATGTATGAATGCTTCTACACCCTTTAGATCATGGAGATCAAATCAGTCTTACCCTTATTGAAAAAGTAGTGAAAGTAGTGAGATGTGGATTTGTAACGAGGATGGTTTGTTTGTAGTGATATGGGGGTTTGTAACAAGGATTTTAAGGTTTTTAGGGTTTTTGAAGGAATTTGATATTTTGACAGGGTTGTGGCAAAGGTTTTTTTTCTCGTTTTGTCGTGTCCTGTTTGTGTGAAAAAAGTGAGATTATATAATGGAAATTAGAGAAAAGATATGGGCTTTGAATGTGCAATTGGGCTTCCAATAACCACAAGCAATAATGCAAATTTTTATTCACTTGAGTCTGTCACGTTCTAGGCTAAATTGTAGGGGCTTAAGGGCAAATTTTGAAGTTGAAATTTGAAAACAAAATGTAGCCTACATTGAGAACTAACTCCTTTATAAAAATGGGCTCAATCGGATAAACGGTGAATTAGTTATGAATTTTTGAAATTTCGCCTCAAATATACTTATTTTGGGCTCCAGAGTCAACTCTGACACGTTCTTCAATAAAAAGCTGGTATTGATAGGAGAATAACCCGATCCCCACTTTAGAAGCAAAGTTGTAAATCTTTGAGTCAGTGACCTTGTGTAAAAATATAGACCCAATCCGATGAAAATTGACCAAGTTATGTATTTTCGAAGTTTCGATCCAGATGAAATAATATTCAGCATTCAGGATTTTCGGCGCGTCACGGGCACTCTGGGCAAAAAACGAAGGCCTTTTGGATACCGTTCAAACTCGATATCTCCTGTGAAATGTAGCCAACTCAATTTGTGAAATTTTGGTGCCGGAACCAGCTCAATGCGATGAAAATCGACCAAGTTACGATTTTCTGAACATGACGCAAATAAACTTGTCACAAATTTTCTGTATAAAAATACTTGATAAATCCGCATTTTTGAAGATCTTCTGATCGAAATTGGCTTCCATCCATGAGATATGAAAACGTAGATGACGTTAAGATGGGATTTAAGCCACCGGAATGAGTTCAAAACAAGCCACGATCTTCAAGTTATGAATTTTTTAGTGCATAAAAACTGCACTTTTAGCACACTTTTTCACCATGTTTCTTCGGAAAAACTCACACATTCTGAGACCTTCTTTAAAGAATTGACTCTTGAGCCGAACCTGAATTTGAGAATATGTTATCAGAGATATCTTAGCGAAAGAACACCTGAATATGATACGCCGGGTTGGACTTGTGAATCTTTGAACCCCGAATCATTGCAAAACAGCGAACCGATCTTCAGCATGGAAAATACTCTGAGAACATCCATTGGCGAAATAAACGTCACTTGTAACCTGAAGAAGCTTGCTAAATAAACCTTGATTCTATAACCATAAAACCAATGATATGCGTGTATGTAATAATGAAATGTAAGCAAAAAGGTCGAAATAAAGAGGGTAAATTTTAGGGTACAACAACTACCATTGACCCAATAGAATCCACTACCAAGATTTCATCTACGATGGCCACAACCAAAGTCTTCTTAAGAATTATGACTCAACCGAGTCTCTCAAGGAACCATCAAACAACAGTTTGATTTACATTTGTTTACAATAACAGTGCTTCTATACAAGCTGAATGTAAACAGAATTAAGTACATCAAAAGAACATAATACACACTAAAAATATTACATTTTATTGTAGCTTTAATGTGTGGTCTTCTTTTCTTCAAGTAGCTTCTTCACGGACAACAGCCCAAAGCACTTGAATTGCTGAAGTCTTCTTCTTCATAAGCTTCTGAAAGCTTTGTTGATCTTGATGTGGTAAAAAGAAGAACTTCTTCATCTAGATTCACTTAAGAACATTCTGGACAACAACCTTTGTTCTACTTTCTTCAATGATCACTTTAGAGAATAACATTTATGTTATGGATTTGTAACTGGAGCTTTCATGGTCATTTTCTTTATCTTATTCCGCTTAACAAGCTTTGTGCAACATATGAAATTAAGCACATTGTGAATAATAGATTTCATTGTAATCAGTATCAACATGATTGAAGAACCATTTTGATAACAGTTGTTCTGGTTGTTATTATAGTGGTTGATAGATTTTTGGTTGTGTTCCAATAATGACAACTTTCCTTTTTAACATTTGAACATCAACAACGTGCGACTTGCAACTTTTAGCTTGGATCAACCAGCCAACCAACCAACATATTTAAACATACAATTATTTTCTTATATAGCCAAGCAAAATAGAGTTGTTGGCTATTTGAAAAAGAGTCATTACAAATAGTACTGCTACGTGTTTATCTCTTCCACACTTCAAGTTAGTGGAGATGTAGTGGCATAAAGCTTTTTCATATTGTGTACTATTGTACAATGTTACTGTTATATTCTTTCCTTCTGCACTTCAGAGGTTTCTGTGAGCATGAGGTTAGAAGCGGGAACATGACATAAGGTCTTCAGAACTTCAAGTCTTCAGAGTCTTCAAGACTGCATCTTCAGAGTGTTCAGCACTTGGTTGTGAGAACCTATTGTAGAGAACCTTGGATTAGAAGAGCTTCAAGTCTTCAGAGTCTTAAGAATTGCGTCTTTAGAGTATTCATCACTTAGTCTTGAGAACCCGCTGTAGATAATCTTGGACTTTTAGAACTTCAAGTCTTTGGAATCTTCAGACCTCTCGTCTTTAGAATCTTTAGCACTTGGTTCTTTAAGAATCCTTGTCTTTAGAACCTTGTTATTAGAAACACAAAGTCTTTAGCATATGGACTTCAGTTAAAAACATTGTCTTCATATCTTTTAACTTTTTCTTCTTTGAAATAAGTTGTCTTTTAGAAACTAAGTTTTTAGCATCTAGACTTCAGTAGAAACTTTGTCTTCAGATCTTCTAACTTTGTTTCTTTGGAACACGTTGTCTGTTAGAAACACAAGTCTTTAGCATCTGGACTTAAGTGACAACTTCTGTCTTCAGATCTTCTGACTGGTTTCTTTAGACAATATTAGGGCTTACACTTTAGAGCCTTCTGGAGTGTCTTGCTATTGTTCAACATAACTTGTGTAGCATAGAAGCGAAACTAATTCTCTTCTAATGTCTTGGTCACGCCATCCATCAGAAGCAGAACCTATTTGTTAAGTACTTAACAATAACAAACATTAGCATAACAAAATTGTTCATACAAATATACTTATTTGTTATCATTAAAACTCAGATAATATTGCAGAACCAAATCTTGTTCTTACAATCTCCCCCTTTTTGATGATGACAAAATAATGTATTTTGATGACACAATTTTGTACATATAATCATAATTAGTTAAATTAGAAAAGTAAGAAATACTTATCCTTTTTATGATACTCCCCCTGAGTCAGTGACTCGATGAAGATCGAATATCCTGACTCTGAACCATTTGAGTAAACCCCCATGGTTCCAATAGATCAGATATTGAGATCTTGAGAGTCTTGACTTCTAGAATTTCAGACAATCTTCAACTTCTGATTTGCTCTGTTCTTTTGGAAAACATCTGCTTCTGCTTTTGATTCTTATTTTCTTAATATCATATTCTAAGACATTTTACATCTTCTGAACATTATGGTACCAAAATCAAGATAACTTTAACTTTCAGAAGGTTCTCAACTTCTGAACAATATTGGGTCTATATGATTTTTTAACATATGTTCATAGAGTATACATCTTAGAATATATGAACAATCATTCTTTAAGAGATTAAACATATTTCTTTCATTTTGACCTATCTTAGAATGCCTAGTGAACTTGTTCAGAGTTCCTCGGTTAATTATCAAGCAGACAAACACATGTTAGTGGTAAATGCATATCATTTTATATAATTTATTTATTATGATGCATTTCTTTTAAGTTCATCAAAATTATGATACTTCTCCCCCTTTTTGACATCATCAAAAAGATAATTATGTGTGAAAACATTAAAGATTAAAAAGATTAAGAGCTAAAAGAGATGAAAATAATATGTCAATTTCATCAGGATAATTTATTCAAAACATCATATGCAAACAAAGAAACTAAACGAGAATCCTAGAGCATAGGTTCCAGAAGCTGGAGGAGCAGATGATGAAGGTTCAATTTTTTTTCCAAAATCATCTTGGACATAGTTTTAACCGATTTATTGACCTTGTCTAGAGATTTGAAATGTTCTCTGAACATTTTCTGTTCTTCCTTTATTTCATCAATGGTTGTTTTCAGATTGTAGGCTGACTCAGAGTTTGATACCATTAGAGCTTGATGCTTACATTTTTCTTCAATAGCATTTACAGCTTTTGCAGCCAATTTGGCTTCCTCTGCAGCTTTAGCTTCTTCTTCTGCTTTTAGTCTTGCTGCTTCAGCTTCAGCAAGGTGATCTTTTTCTTCAGCTTCTCTTTGCTTAGTAGCAAGTAATTGAAAAGCTCGAATCCTTTCCACCTTGTCCTGGACCAGCCGAACTTCTGCATCCATTGTAGCTTTTGAAAAACTTTGCAGTTTTTCAAATTCCGATGACATCCATTTTTGAAACACCTTCCAGGAGTTTTTCAGATCCTGAGGTTTACAACTAGTACATGGTTCATCTCATATCCTAGTTAGTATGTTCATAACTTTGATTTTAAACATGTGAATGCATTCTTCAAGGGTTTTTGGAAAGGGATGTTCATAGATAATTATTGCATGTTGAGAAGGAATGTCTTCGGAGTTAATAGTTTTAAATGGTAGTTCAGACAGATCATCAAGATCAGAAAAGATATATTGTTTAGAAATTGGTATAACAAAAGGTTTGGGTGAGGAAGTATCTGGGGGTGCAGAAGATATAGAGATTTGCATGGGTGTAGGGTGAGAATCATATGAACCAATAATAGATGTATTTATGTTTGAGTTTTGGTTTGTGAGTGCAAATTGAAACAATGTTTGGAATGGTGGTATTTCTTTTGATGATTCTAATATAGGTTTGTTCAAATTTGTAGTAGTTGTTGAAATGGATGAGAATAGTGGGGCAGAGACAAATGGTTTAAAAATGACTTATGAATTGGACATGGTTGATTCAGATAAATGTGTCATTGTAGTTGTTAAGGATGCATTAACATTTTCAGGAGCATTATCGGAAACAGTAGCATGAATAACAAAAGACTTACATGTTTTTCCAAATTTAGAAGGTAGACCCTAAGATTCAGATCTTTGTCTCTTATTTTCCTTTTTCTTTGGCTCAGAAGCCTCTGATAATTCTTTTATTTTCTCTTTTGAAATATCAGCGAGAATTGGATCAGAAGTAGGAGTATTATTCTTACTAGATGTTTCAGACATTGTCGTTCCCAAAATTGTTTCTTGAAGAAATCTAGCTTTCTTCTTCTTCTTTGGTTCAGAAGTGTTTGATCTTTTCTTTCCTTTTCTTATACCATAATCAACTTCTTCAGTAGGAAGTTTAGTGTAATCAAAATTGGACATATCATGTCCTTCTTCTTCCATCATCCAAACATATATAGCAACACTTGATATATTATCCATCTTCGAAAAAAGAGGATAATCAGTAATTGGGATCCTTCTTTAAGTAGTGGCTTCAAACGGTTCACCTAGAGGTTTCAATTTAATATTTTCAATTATTTGCATATTCCTTAAGTTTTGTGCAGTAAATGATTCTCCAATGCTATGAAACAAATCTTGTGTAATTTGCTTCTTCCATAAGAGATTTTACTAATCCACTTTCCACAATAATATCAGTCAGAAGACATCCACAGGGGACATAGGAACGAACATTCTTCTTAGGGTTTGCAGTGGTTCTCGTCTTCTTAACAGTATCCTTTAGATAATTGAATAAGACATATGGAAGATTGATCTTCTGCTTGGTTAGCAAATAGTGCAACATGAACTTCTGAGTGAAATTGAAGTAGTCAGAAGAGTTTGAAGCAAGTCTTGGGTTTATACAACCCAAAATGATCTTATGTCAAACTCTGAGATTTGGATGAAGATCCTTGCTCTTGTATCTTGTCTTCTCATAAAAGTAATTCTTAAACAGTAGTGGATTGAGTGTAGGCATGGCAAATAAACCCGCCCCTATCGGGCCCCGGCTGCCCCCGCTCTGAAATTAGCGGGGAAAACCCGATTTAACTGGGGGCGGTGCGGGTGCGGGGGAAATCTGGTTTTTATTTACGGGTGCGGGTGCAGGTGCGGGTACGGGTGATGCTAGTACCCTCCCTACACCCGCACCTACCTCGCACCCGTCAACTAAATTCAATTTATTTAATTTATTTTTAATAGTTTTATTACTCATTTACACTTTTTAATGTTATAATATCATGTTTATTAGAATTATCATTTTTTAAAAAATACAATTTAAATAAAAATATCAAACAAAAAAAATACTTTTAAAATAATTAATTATTTAGTTTAATTATTGATTTTTATTTTTATTGAAAAAAGTATAAATTTTTAAAAAAATATTATTTTATTCGGGCGGATGTAGGAGGGTGCGGGGAAACCCGTTTCTTATTAGAGGTGGGGGCGGGGGAACAAATATTATCCCCGACCGGGTTTGGGGGTGGGGGTGGGTCTGGGTTGCGGGTGCGGATCTAGGTGTGCTTAAACCCGCCCCCGACCCACCTCGTTGCCATCCCTAATTGAGTGACTTCGTTGTAAACTTCAACTTACTCTTCATAGTTTTAAACTTCTTCTCCATTTTATATGTACATTTGCCTTCCATAAAATTTAAACCAAGAAGATCAACAATGTATTTTTTAGTTATGGCAATCCTTAATCCAATGACATCGGAGACAATACGCAAATAATCACAATTAGCATTCTTCTAGAAGTCTTTTACTAAATCTCCACAAACATGACCATTAAGCCTGTTAAAGTAGTTTTCCCATCCCTGAGCTTCTAATTATTCTTTTAGGTCAACCCCATTATCGGCTAAATTTTCGAAATCAACCAAAAATTCTCGAAGAACATCTAGTACTTGTGGAGGAAGGATGAAATGAACTTGAGAAGTTTGTTGAGTGATGTGATTCTCATTAAATTTTGTAGAAGAAGCAGTAGAAATAGTTGTCTTTACAGGAGGAACTGATGAAGATGATGAAGCGAAGGTATATGATGATGAAGAGCCGGAAGTAACTGGTGGTTTTGATGCTTGATCAAATTCCTTTGTGAACTTAACTGCTTATTTTTTAGAATTGGTCATCATGAATTTGATTTGAAGAAGAAGATGAATGAATGTTGAAGATTGATGAAGATTATTGTCGGAGAACCCAGAAAGATGATTGAAGGAGAAGAGAGGTTTAAGGTTTCTAATTTGTGAAGAAGTGTGAGTGAACATGTGATAATGTAGGAAGGTGAGTTATATAGAGGGAGAAGGACACTTTATTTCATAGCATTTAATATGTCAAATAAATAATAACAATTTTAAAGACACGGTAGGGAGGTAATAAATGAAAATAATCATGAAGGAATCAATTCCAAGAAATCGCACATTGTTCATGATCTAGCTTAGGTAGCGTGTGATGAATAAGAATAATCAAGAGTTACACGCGTTAACTACTTCATCTAACTTAAATGACACGATCGATATACTCAAGATCTGGATAGCCAGAGGCTTCCATCTGATCAGAGATATTTCTGACAAAGACATCTCTTGATACATGAGTCCATAAGGTAAAATTAGCAGAAGTATAACAAGTAAGAGAAAGAGAGAATTGATATTGTCATATCCTTGAAGATCTCTCATCTATTTTTAACTTTTAGCTTTCTCTTAGATATGGATTTTAATCAACTTCTTTCTTCTTATTCTTTCTCTAGAGCGGTCTTTCAGAGGTTCTAAATTATCTTCATATTGTTTCCTGTTATTTCTTTGAATGTTCTCAGTTTTCTGTTTTGAGAAGAAAAACCTTCTTCTGAATTATGATCTCTAATCTGAGAACTAGGATCAGTCTTCTCTTCAGATGATTTCTTCATTCTTCTATTTAGAATCACCCGTCTGACTTCTTGAGAGAAATATTCCTTAGTATTTTTAGAAATTGTTCTAATACAAGTATTATCAAACTCTGAATAGTTTGAATGACAATCTTGTTCTTGCAATGTTATGCTAACTTGTTTAGAGTTAGTCTTTGATCATACTTCTGATGAATCAATGAGCATTATTTCCTTAGCAATGTATGCTCTTCTGCAAAGCCTCTTTTGACAGAACCAATGATTAGGTCTTCTACATAAGATCTTTTGTCTACTTAAATAGACGGTTTTATCACGAGGTTCTTTTGTATCATAAGACAACAATCTTTCTTCCTTTTAAAATATTCCTAATGACATCTTATGAGAAAGTCAAGGGTGGACTAATTTTTTTCTTGAAAACATCTCATACTTCTCAAGGAACTTAATCAAAATTATTCAACAAATATAACTTCTTATCTGATGAATCTTTTCTTGTTAGCTTGTTCTTCAATTTTCTGGTTTTAGACAATAGTTGAAAATTGAATAACTATCACCTTAGAGTATTTATCACATAGCATCTGGATCTTTATCTGACACTATTAGGTGTTTGATATCCATCAATAACATAACCAGACTCTGATACCAATTGAAGGTCTGAAGAAAACACAAGAAAAGGGGGTGGGGTGAATTGGGTTTTCCTTTCTTGAATAACTTTCGCTTCTAAGCATTATTCGATGAACAATGCTTCTAAATGTTACATCTAAGTAATGCTTCTAATTAAGTTTAAGAAAACGTAAACTCTAAAGCATAAGCAAAAGTAAAGAACACACGATATATCCTAGTTCACTTGAGAACCCCCCCCAGCTAGTCCAGTCCATCCTTCTGAGGTGATTTTGCCTTGATCTCAAGGACTTAATCCACTATAACCAATCTGATTACAATCACACAGGAAACCGCCGGGGACTAACATACAATAATGCATTCAGGGATCCAAACTGGATATAACATTCTTTGACCCAACAAAATCTGATTCTTTAGAATCTCCTATCAGGATTTCCTTCCAATAATATCCATCAGTGATCTCAGAAGGCCGACCTTCACCCAGTCCCCTTTGAGATATGACTACCATTGACGCAATAGAATACACTACCAGGATTTCATCTACGATGGCCACAACCAAAGTCTTTTTGAGAATTCTGACTCAATCGAGTCTCTCAAGGAACCATCAAACAACTGTTTGATTTACATTTGTTTACAATAATAATGCTTCTACACAAGCTGGATGTAAACAGAATTAAGTACATCAAAATAACATAATACACACTAAAATATTACATTTTATTGTAGCTTTAATGTGTGGTCTTCTTTTCTTCAAGTAGCTTCTTCACGGACAACAGCCCAAAGCAATTGAATTGTTGAAGTCTTCTTCTTCATAAGCTTCCGAAAGCTTTGTTGATCTTGATGTAGTAAAAAGAAGAACTTATTCATCTAGATTCACTTTAGAACATTCTGGACAACAACCTTTGTTCTACTTTCTTCAATGATCACTTTAGAGAACAACATTTATGTTGTGGATTTGTAACTGCAGCTTTCATGGTCATTTTCGTTATGTTATGCGGCTTAGCAAGCTTTGTGCAGCATATGAAATTAAGCACATTGTGAATATATGATTTGATTGTAATCAGTATCAACATAATTGAAGAACCATTTTGATAACAGTTGTTCTGGTTGTTATTATAGTGGTTGATAGATTTTTGGTTGTGTTCCAATAATGACAACTTTCCTTTTTAACATTTGAACATCAACAACTTGCGACTTGCAACTTTTAGCTTTGACCAACCAGCCAACCAACCAACATATTTAAACATATGATTCTTTTCTTATATAGCCAAGAAAAATAGAGCCTTTGGATATTTGAAAAAGAGTCGTTACAAATAGTACTTTTACGTCCTTATCTCTTTAATATTTCAAGTTAGTGGAGAGGTAGTGGCATAAAGCTTTTCCGTATTGTGTACTATTGTACCATGTTACTGTTATATTCTATCCTTCTTCACTTCAGAGGCTTCTACGAGCATGAGGTTAGAAGCAGGAACATAACATAAGGTCTTTATAACTTCAAGTGTTCAGAGTCTTTATAACTGCTTCTTTAGAGTCTTCAACACTTGTTCGTGAGAACCCGTTGTAGTAAACCTTGGATTAGAATAGCTTCAAGTCTTCAGAGTCTTAAGAACCGTGTCTTTAGAGTCTTCAGCACTTGGTCTTGAGAACCCGTTGTATATAACATTGGACTTTTAGAACTTCAAGTCTTTGGAATCTTCAGACCTTCCATCTTTAGAATCTTTAGCACTTGGTTCTTTAAGAATCCTTGTCTTTAGAACCTTATTATTAGAAACACAAAGTCTTCAGAATCTGGACTTCAGTTAGAAACATTGTCTTCAGATCTTTTAACTTTGTCTTCTTTGAAATAAGTTGTCTTTTAGAAACTAAGTTTTTAGCATCTAGAATTCAGTAGAAACTTTGTCTTCAGATCTTCTAACTTTGTTTCATTGGAACACGTTATCTGTTAGAAACATGAGTCTTTAGCATCTGGACTTAAGTGACAACTTCTGTCTTCAGATCTTCTGACTGGTTTTGTAACGCCCGTAATTTAATTAATTATTTAATTAAATTATTTTTGGAATATTTGTGAAGTTGTGTTGTTATGTTAGATATTATGTTGTGATTAGTTGGATTTAATTATTTTATTAAGTTGTGGGTAATATTAGAAGGATAATATTATTTGACGCGGGCTTGTTTTAAAGGATAAAAGTAGTAATAAGGGGGTGTAGTAGTCTTAAGCCCATTAAGGAATAAAGAGAATAATAGGATTATTTTATTATTGTTAGAAATAAGGAGAAAGAAGAAGCAGTAAGAAGAGAAGGAAAATAAGGGTTGGAAGAGAAAGAACATGAAAGTTGTTGGAAAAGAGGAAAAGAGGCAGAACATAAATCATCCAGAAAAAGTATAGAGCAACCTTCAATCCAAGATAAGGGTGGGGTTCTGACTCTATAATAGGGTTTATGATGATTGGTTTATGGGATTAGATGTGAAAATGTTGTCTTGTTCATGATTGAATTATATGTTGTTATATGATGAGAATTGATGATTGAAAGATGAATAATGATGCCCTAGTGTTATATATTTGATGTAGAATTATAGGATAATTATAATTGATGATTGTCTATGATTAGAGGATGTTTTAGGGCCTAAAGTATGGAAACCATAGTGAAAACACAGTGAATTCGCAAAAAATACCCATGACAGAACATTATGTGTCGACCCCAAAAGCCATGCGTCGATGCATGAAGGCTTTTAGACTCAGGATGAGTCGATACAAAGGAGTCATGTGTTGATACATGAGGGCTTTTAGACTCGGGATGAGTTGATACGTAGGAGCATGTATCGATACATGCAGTGTTTCATACTTAGTATGAGTCGATACAAGAGAGTATGTGTCGACTCATGTAGCGTGTTCAGTCTAGTACACGTCGATCCAAGATAGTACGCGTCGATCCATATTGTCTAGTTTTTGGCAGAATCAGTGTGAAGGCTGTAACTTGAGTTTTCGGACTCCGTTTGAGGTGCCGTTCGAAGCGTTGAATAGCTAATGCAATGAACTTCATTCTTAAGGATCAAAATGAATAATAGGAAGGATAATACTAGTATCCAAATTAGGATTAGAGTTAGTTCCCGCGTTAATCGCTATGTTGATTTTTGTAAAGAATGATGAGGATGAGATGATTATAGATTACTGTTTGGTTTGTAACAGTATGATTAATGATGATAATGATGTAGTATTACAGAATAGTAATATGTAGAGGTTTGGTGATTTAGAAGTAAGCCTTAGATGATTAATTAATTATAGGCAATATCATGTTGTAGGCCTATGGCCAACATTGTGAGATTGACGAATTGCTATTGTATTGTTGTTGTGGCTGAGTTGCTGTGAATTATGATGATATATGATGTTTGATGAATTATGATGTTGATGAATGATGTTGATGAAAGATGTTGAGATGCCTCTAATAACTATCAGCTATTAAGATGTAGGCTTTTGGCCAACGAAGATGTTGTGTTGAGATGTTGTTAATTATGGTGTTGTCATCACATTCATGATTGTGTTGCATACATTGCATTTCAAGATGGAGCTTATGCTCGTTAAGATGGCCTGTATTGGCGAATATTAAGATGAAGGCTTATGCCTTGTTGATGCCTCTATTTATTGGCAGATTTTTAAGATGGGAGTTCTGCTCCAATGGTACCACATGCATTTGCATAGTTTTGAGTCACATTATATGATTGCATAAAGAAGTTGTGTATTGATGCGGTGAATGTGTATATTATTGCTATTTCCGTTGCGATTATTGTTGATTATAAGATGAGAAGTGGTGATGTTATGTGATCCAATTTAATATATTAATTATCATACATTTTATTATATTGTTAGATATCTCACCCCTTCTCTTTGAATGTTCCCTTACGTTGGTAACATGCAGGTAATCTAGAGTGAAGGCAGTATACCTCCGGTAGTTCGAGTTTGTGTCATTGCTCTGATACGTAACACTCGGGAGGATGAAACCTTGTTTCTTTTGATTATTGATGATTTCAGTTATTGAACTTAATTTGATTGTTGCTAAGCATGTGTTTATTTTGAAGTTGCTGTAATTGTTAGACAAAGATGTTATTATGATTCCGCTGCGTAGATGTTCAAGTTGTTGAATTAAGAGATTAAATTATTATGCTGATGGTTCATCCGAAGTTTTAAAGTGTTATGTATCCACGTTAAATGCAATGAGTTTTGAAAGTTGAATTTGTGGCATCCTGATTCGTTTGCACGAATGGTTTTAACTCTGATTTGCATATATAATTGTCGGGTAGAATTGGGGTGTTATAAAGTTGGTATCAGAGTAAAGGTTGGCCCGTCCGACCTTGTTGTCGAGTCGTAGTTGTCTAACAATCGAGTATTATTAATTTGAGTTCTAACTGTTGTTTATGTTGTAGTGATAAGTTGAGATGCCTGGAAGGAATGATGTTGCACTTGCTGCTGCTTTAGAAGCAATGGCTCATACGATGGAGAATCAGCCGAATGTTGATGGGAATGCTGGATCTCGTTATTTGGCGACTTTCCAGAGAGAGAATCCTCATACGTTCAAGGGAAAGTATAATCCTGATGGAGCATTGGATTGGTTGAAAGAGATTGAGAGAATCTTCTATGTGATGGACTGCACTCCAGCGTATAAGGTTCGATATGGTACTTATATGCTAGTAGTCGAGGCTGATGACCGATGGCTAGATACTTGTCAGAGGTTGGAAGCTGCAGGTGAGAATGTCACTTGGGCTGTGTTCCGTAGGGAATTTCTGAGGAAGTACTTTCCTGAAGATGTCCGTGGCAAGAAGGAGATTGAATTCCTTGAGATGAAGCAAGGGAATATGTCTGTTGTTGAGTATGCTGTAAAGTTTTCTGAGTTGGCTAAGTTTTATCCGCACTATATTGAGGCCGATGCTGAGTTTTAGAAGTGTATCAAGTTTGAGAACGGGTTGCACCCAGAGATCAAGAAGGCAGTTAGATACCAGAAGATATGTGTCTTTGCTGATTTGATTGATAGCTACAGGATTTACAAAGAGGATAATAATGCTCATTACAAGATTATCAGTGAGAAGAGGGGTAAGCACCAACATAATCGTGGTAAGCCTTATGATACCCCAACTGGTAAAGGTAAACAGAAAGTTACTCAGGGTCAGAGGACTAGTGGAGGAGATACTCCTACTGGTGTGGTTTGTTTTAAATGTGGGAAACCTGGGCATAAGAGTAATGTGTGTACTACTGAAGTAAAGAGGTGTTTTCGTTGTGGTAAGAATAGACATGTTGTATTTGAGTGCAAGCATAAGGACGTGATTTATTTCAACTGTAGTGAAGAAGGACACATTTGTAGTCAGTGTTAGAAACTGAAAAGGGCACATACAAGTGGTAAAGTGTTCGCTTTGGTTGAGGATCAGACAACTGCTGAGGACATACTTATCAGAGGTACATGTTTCATTAATAATACTCCTTTAATTACTATTATTGACACCTGTGCTACTCATTGTTTTATTGCTGCTGATTGTGTTGAAAGATTGGGTCTTATGTTGTCTTCTATGAATGGAGAAATGGTCATCGATACTCCAGCCAAGGGGTCGGTGACTACTTCTTTTATGTGTTTGAAGTGTCCCTTGTTGATCTTCGATAAAGACTTTGTTTTTGATTTGGTTTGTTTACCATTAAGAGGTTTGGATGTGATTTTGGATATGAATTGGTTAGAGCATAACTATGTTCATATTAACTGTGATGATAAGTCTGTGAGGTTTTCTACTCCTGAAGAAGAGGAAGATGGTCTGTTGTCTGCTAGACAGTTGAGGAAGTTGATGCAAGAAGAAGTACAAATGTTCTCGTTGATGGCGTCGCTATCTGTAGAGACTCAAGCCATAATTGAGGAATTGCAAGTGGTGTGTGAATTTCCTGAAGTTTTACCCGATGAGATTCTTGATGTACCGTCGAAGAGGGAAGTTGAATTTGCTATTGATCTTGTACCTGGTACCAGACCTGTGTCTATGGAACCATACAGGATGTCTGCATCTAAATTGTCAGAGTTAATGAAGCAATTGGAAGAGTTACTTGAAAAGAAGTTTGTAAGACCAAGTGTATCGCCGTGGGGAGCTCCAATGTTGTTAGTAAAGAAGAAAGATGGAAGTATGAGGCTTTGTGTTGATTATAGACATTTGAATAAAGTGACAATTAAGAAGAAGTATCCGCTTCTAAGAATAGATGACTTGATGGATTAATTGGTGGACGCTCGTGTGTTTAGTAAGATTGATTTGAGGTCGAGTTACCATCAAATTAAAGTGAAGGATGAAGATATCCAGAAGATGGATTTCAGAACGCGTTATGGACATTATGAGTATTCGGTGATGCCTTTCGGTTTTACTAATGCGCCGGGAGTATTCATGGAATATATGAATCGTATCTTTCATATTTATTTGGATCGGTTTGTAGTGGTGTTCATTGATGATATTTTGATTTACTCTAAGTCAGAAGAAGAGCATGCAGAACACTTAAGAGTAGTATTGCAAGTTTTGAATAGAAGAAGTTGTATACAAAGCTGTCCAAGTGTAAATTCTGGTTAAAGGAGGTTAGTTTTATTGGTCATGTGATCTCAGGTAGTGGAATTGCTGTAGATCCATCGAAGGTTGACGCTATGTTGCAATGGGAAACTCCGAGGCCAGCTACTGACATTAGAAGCTTTTTGGGATTAGCTGGTTACTGTAGAAGGTTTATCGAAGGTTTTTCTAAGTTGGCACTTCCGTTGACTAAGTTGACTTGTAAAGGTAGAGCTTTTGTATGGGATGTTCAGTGCGAAGAAAGTTTTACAGAGTTTAAGAAGAGGTTGACGTCGGCTCCGATTTTGACACTACCTAATCTAGGAGAGCCTTTTGTGGTATATTATGATGCTTCTAAGATGGGTTTAGGAGGTGTGCTTATGCATAATGATAAGGTAGTTGCTTATACGTCAAGGCAGTTGAGGACTCATGATAAGAACTATCCTACGCATGATTTAGAGCTTGCTGCAGTTGTCTTTGTGTTGAAGATTTGGAGGCATTACCTTTATGGTTCTAGATTTGAAGTGTTTAGTGACCATAAGAGCTTAAAGTATTTATTCAATCAGAAGGAGTTGAATATGAGGCAACGAAGATGGTTGGAATTGTTAAAGGATTATGCTTTCGGTTTGAATTATCATCCAGGAAAAGCGAATGTGGTAGCCGATGCGTTGAGTTGAAAGACTTTACATATATCAGCAATGATGGTTAAAGAGTTGGAATTAATTGAACAATTCAGAGATATGAGCTTAGTTTGTGAGGTGACGCCGCAGAGTGTTATGTTGGGTATGTTGAAGATTAATAATTAATTTCTAAACAATATCAGAGAAGCTCAGAAGTTGGATGTGAAACTGGTAGATTTGATGGTTGGAATCGATCAGTCTGAGAATAATGATTTTAATCTAGATGCGCAGGGTGTGCTGAGGTTTCGTAATCAGATTTATATTCCTGATGATGCTGAGATGAAGAAAGTGATACTTGAAGAGAGTCATAGAAGTAAGTTAAGTATTCATCCAGGAGCTACAAAGATGTATCATGATTTGAAAGTTTGTTTTGGTGGCTGGGAATGAAGGGTGATGTGGCTCGATTTGTGTATGCATGTTTGACTTGTCAGAAGTCAAAAGTTGAACATCAGAAGCCAGCAGGGTTGATGCAATTGTTAGAAGTTCTAGAATGGAAATGGGATAACATTTCGATGGATTTTGTGATGGGGTTACCTAATACTATAAGAGGACATGATTCGATTTGGGTGATTGTTGATATGCTTACGAAGTCAGCTCATTTTATTCCTATTAACATCAATTTTCCAGTGTCGAAGTTGGCTGAGATTTACACTAGTGTGATTGTGAAGTTGCATGGTGTTCCTTTGTGCATTGTGACAGATAGAGATCCAATATTTACTTTGATTTTTGGAAGAGTTTTCAAGAAGCGTTGGGTTCTAAGTTGAGGCTGAATTCAGCATATCATCCTCAGACAGATGGTCAGACTGAACGGACTATCCAATTATTGGAAGACTTGTTGAGGGTATGTGTTCTTGGGCAGGGAGGTTCGTGGGATACTTATCTTCCGTTGATAGAGTTCACTTATAATAACATTTACCATTCAAGTATTGGGATGACACCTTTTGAAGCGTTGTATGGTCAAAGATGTAGAACTCCTTTATGTTGGCATGAATCTGGTGAAAGTGTAGTACTTGAGCCTGAACTTGTTCGTGAGACTACTGAGAAGGTGAAGTTGATTCGAGAGAAGATGAAAGCTTCCCAAAGTAGACAAAAGAGTTATCATGACAAGCGATGGAAAGATTTATAATTTCAAGCGGGTGACCATGTGTTTTTAAGAGTTACACCTGTGACTGGTGTTGGGTGAGCATTGAAGTCTAAGAAGCTCACTTCTCGTTTTATTGGACCATATCAGATTTAAGAGAGAGTGGGGAATGTTGCTTATAGAGTGGCTTTACCGCCTAATCTTTCGAATTTGCATGATGTGTTTCATGTTGCAACTCCAGAAGTATATTTCAGATCCATCTCATGTGATTCATATGGACGATGTGCAAGTACGGGATAATCTTACGGGGGAGACGATGCCTGTACGGATCGCGGATCATGAAATAAAGACTCTGAGGGGCAAAGAGATTGCTTTGGTTAAAGTGGTTTGGCTAGGGGCTTCCGGAGAAATCATGACTTGGAAGTTGGAGAGCAAGATGCGAGACTCCTATCCTGAGTTGTTTGATTAAGGTAAATTTTCGAGGACGAAAATATTCTAAGTGGGGGAGAGTTGTAACTCCCGTAATTTAATTAATTATTTAATTAAATTATTTTTGGAATATTTGTGAAGTTGTGTTGTTATGTTAGATATTTTGTTGTGATTAGTTGGATTTAATTATTTTATTAAGTTGTGGGATAATATTAGAAGGATAATATTATTTGATATGGGCTTGTTTTAAAGGATAGAAGTAGTAATAAGGGGGTGTAGTAGTCTTAAGCCCATTAAGGAATAAAGAGAATAATAGGGTTATTTTATTATTGTTAGAAATAAGGAGAAAGAAGAAGCAGTAAGAAGAGAAGGAAAATAAGGGTTAGAAGAGAAAGAACGTGAAAGTTGTTGGAAAGGAGGAAAAGAGGCAGAACGGAAATCAGCCAGAAAAAGTATAGAGAAACCTTCAATCCAATGTAAGGGTGGGGTTCTGACTCTATAATAGGGTTTATGATGATTGGTTTATGGGATTAGATGTGAAAATGTTGTCTTGTTCATAATTGAATTATATGTTGTTATATGATGAGAATTGATGATTGAAAGATGAATAATGATGCCCTAATGTTGTATATTTGATGTAGAATTATAGGATAATTATAATTGATGATTGTCTATTATTAGAGGATGTTTTTAGGGCCTAAAGCATGGAAACCGTAGTGAAAATGCAGTGAAATCGCATAAAATACCCATGACAGAACAATATATGTCGACGCCAAAAGCCATGCGTCGATGCATGAAGGCTTTTAGACTCAGGATGAGTCGAGACAAAGGAGTCATGCGTCGATACATGAGGGCTTTTAGACTCGGGATGAGTCGATACGTAGGAGCATGTATCGATACATGCAGTGTTGCAGACTCAGTATGAGTCGATACAAGAGAGTATGCGTCGAATCATGTAGCGTGTTCAGTCCAGTATGCGCCGACCCAAGACAGTACGCGTCGATCCATATTGTCTGGTTTTTGGCAAAATCAATGTGAAGGTTGTAACTTGAGTTTTCGAACTCCGTTTGAGGTGCCGTTTGAAGCGTTGAATAGCTAACGCGATGTACTTCATTCTTAAGGATCAAAATGAAGAATAGGAAGGATAATCCTAGTATTAAAATTAGGATTAGAGTTAGTTCCCGCGTTAATCGTTATGTTAATTTTTGTGAAGAATGATGAGGATGAGATGATTATAGATTACTGTTTGGTTTGTAACAGTATGATTAATGATGATAATGATGTAGTATTACAGAATAGTAATATGTAGATATTTGGTGATTTAGAAGTAAGCCTTAGATGATTAATTAATTATAGGCAATATCATGTTGTAGGCCTATGGCCAACGTTGCGAGATTGACGAATTGTTGTTGTCTTGTTGTTGTGGCTGAGTTGCTGTGAATTATGATGATATATGATGTTTGATGAATTATGATGTTGATGAATGATGTTTATGAAAGATATTGAGATGCCTCTAATAATTGGCAGATATTAAGATGTAGGCTTCTGGCCAACGATGATGTTGTATTGTGATGTTGTTAATTATGGTGTTGTCATTACATTCATGATTGTGTCGCATACATTGCATTTCAAAATGGAGCTTATGCTCGTTAAGATGGACTGTATTGGCGAATATTAAGATGAATGCTTATGCCTTATTGATGCCTCTATTTATTGGCAGATTTTTAAGATGGGAGTTCTGCTCCAATGGTACCACATGCATTTGCATAGTTTTGAGTCATATTATATGATTGCATAAAGAAGTTGTGTATTGATGCAATGAATGTGTATATTGTTAGTATTTCCGTTGCGATTATTGTTGATTATAAGATGAGAAGTGGTGATGTTATGTGATCTAATTTAATATATTAATTATCATACATTTTATTATATTGTTAGATATCTTACCCCTTCTGTTTTAATGTTACCCTTACGTTGGTAACATGCAGGTAATCCAGAGTGAAGGCAGTATACCTTCGGTAGTTCGAGTTGATGTCATTGCTCTGATACGTAACACTCGAGGGGATGAACGCTTGTTGCTTTTGATTATTGATGATTTCAGTTGTTGAACTTAATTTGATTGTTGCCAAGCATGAGTTTATTTTAAAGTTGCTGTAATTGTTAGACAAAGATGTTATTATGATTCTGCTGCGTAGATGTTCAAGTTGTTGAATTAAGAGATTAAATTATTATGCTGATGGTTCATCCAAAGTTTTAAAGTGTTATGTATCCACGTTAAATGCAATGAGTTTTGAAAGTTGAATTTGTGGCATCCTGATTCGTTTGCATGAATGATTATAACTCTGATTTGCATATATAATTGCCGGGTAGAATTGGGGTGTTATAGTTTTCTTTAGACAAATACCAAGGCTTACACTTCAGAGCCTTCTAGAGTGTCTTGCTACTATTCAACAGAACTTGTGTAGCGTAGAAGTGTAACTAATTCACTTCTAATGTCTTGGCCATGCCATCCATCAGAAGCATAACCTGTTTGTTAACTACTCAACAATAACAAACATTAGTATAACAAAATTGTTCATACAAATATACTCATTTGTTATCATCAAAACTCAGAGATAATATTGTAGAACCAAATCTTGTTCTTACAACTAACACTACTATGAGAATAAGCCCATCCAAGTTGTCCCCCTCTTCAATAGTATGCTTAGGTGATCCTTACCTTATAACTCATTATGTGAATCTTGATAAATTTTCTCTAGAACATCGTGTGTTTCTTGCCTTAATTTCATAGTAAAGAGAGTTGTTCACCTATGTTGAAATAGAAAAAATCACAGGTGGAGAAAAGCTATGAAAGATGAGATACAAGCACTTCAAAATAATGAAACTTGGATCTTAACAGATATGCCACCTGAGAAGTGGAGGGGATTGACTACACATAAACGTTTGAACCGGTTATGAAAATGGTAACTATACATACTCTGAGAGCAATAACAATTGCAAAGGATTGGGAATTGCATCAAATGGATGTTCATAATGCATTCCTTCATGGTGAGTTAGAGGAGGGAGTGTTTATGAAACCACCACCCGGTTTCAGCGTTCAGAAACCTGGGATGGTATGTAAGCTCAAAAGGTCTCTCTATGTACTCAAATGGGCCCCTCGATGTTGGCTTGCCAAACTGTCCATAACACTGAAACATTTTGGATTCACACAATCGCGATCAGACTACTCTCTCTTTGTTCTGCAAAAACAAAAGGTGCATATTATAGTCTTGGTGTATGTAGATGACCTAGTTATCAGTGGGAATGATCATGCAATTATTAATGGCTGTAAGGATTATTTGAACTCATCTTTTCATATGAAAGATCTTGGCAAACTCAAATATTTCTTAGGCGTTGAAGTGGCTCGCTCAAACAGTGGAAATTTTCTCTGTCAATGGAAATATGCGTTGGACAACATAAAAGAGACAAGTCTCTTAGGATCGAAATCAGAAAGTACTCCCATGGAACAAAATTATCGGTTGGCTCTTGCAGAAGGTCTGGAATTGACTCATCCCAATCAATTTAGATGATTGGTTGGTCATCTAATCTACCTTTGCTTTTCAAGGCCAGAATTGACATATTCTGTTCATATGCTCTCTCAATTTATGCACCAGCCTAGACAAGAACATTGGGAAGCATCATTACAGGTTGTTCACTACTTGAAAGGGAAACCTAGACAGGGCATTCTCCTAAATAGAAATTGTGATTTGAAACTGATTGGTTGGTGTGATTCAAATTGGGCAAGTTGTCCTCTTACTCGCAAGTCTCTCACGGGTTGGATTATTCATACAGGGGGTTATCCTATTTCGTGGAAGACAAAGAAGTATCGTACAGTCTCTCGTTCCTCTACTGAGGCGGAGTATCATTCCATGGCAGCCACTGTATGTGAATTGAAGTGGTTAAAAGATATTCTTGTTGACCTTGGTGTTTCACATACTCAATCTATGCGCCTTTATTGTGATAGCCAATCTGCCCTACATATTTCAAAGAACCCGATGTTTCATAAATGTACTAAACATATCGAAGTTTATTATCATCTCATTCGCGATGAAACTTTAAAAGGAAACATTGGCCCTTTGTATGTTCCTACTAATGTCTAATTAGTTAATACATTTACTAAAGCACTTGGTCCTGATAAGTTTATTTTGTTGCTAGACAAGTTGGGCATTTGCAACCTGCATGCTCCAACTTGAGGGGGAGTAATGAGAATATTTTGATTTAGAGCATTATGATTGTATAGGCTGGACGAGTGTGTTCCTGAGAAAACACAACTCTTTAGATCGTGTCTTATAAATATTTCATTTATAATAAACACAATATAATAAATATTTCTTTAATATATATTTGATGGTCCATCTAATGAATAATCAATTATTGATGGGATTATTTTTTTTATTGGTTTCATTTGCAGAACTATATAAAGTGTATAAGATGTTTTTGGTGAATAAATGAAGATGTTTTAGGATGTGTGTAATATCTGGCCTTTGACAGTAGACTATGATTATTGTTGTTCTGAGTGAAACTTTTGATTCTATATTAATCAGATTTGTTGCTATCTTTTAGCAATGTGTGATTTAGATTTGTTTGGCATATTGAATAAGATAAAATCTAATTAATTTAAATTTAAATCAAAACAAATTAAATCTTTTTGTTGGATATTTAAAAAAAAAAAAACAAAATTCTCTACAAGTCTAGACGTGATCAAATCTTATGTCCATTGAAGAAAATCCCATATTGTATTTCTATTTAAGAAGACTCAAACCTAAAGTTTGAAAGTGTGTAAGTATTGAAGAATTTTTGTGTTAGAATTTCTATTTATAGTCCTTTATTTGAGTTACTATTTGTGCCCCATTTTAACGTTTGCATTCATATCTCAAGGCATAAAGTTTGGTTTGTTATTTGAGTTGTAATTTAACATTCAATATTTTGATTATTGTATTGATCACTAGGGTTAGGGATTGAGAGAAAGTGAGAGTGATTAACATATTTATGGTGAGTCATAAATATAAAGACAATGGTAGTATTAAGAAGAGACATTTAACAAGGGTTTTTCATCTAACACTAATTGTACTAATTCCATTGAGGGTGGATTTCCATCCCTGGGTTGGTTGGAAGTGCTCGAGACATAAGTGAGATTGCACCAAACTTGATTGCCAATTCTCTTGTATTCTTTATTGTTTTATGATTATTCATCTTACTTTCAGTTATCTGTAAAATTCTTGTTTAAGATGTTGAACTTTATCTTAGACATCTGATCCAACATTTGTCATGCGTAAAACATAATTTTAATTGGCATCAGAGCAGACATCCTATTCTATTTGGGTGAGATTTAGGGAAGATATTTTTTGTTTGTATGGATAATACTAAGGATGAAGGATCAATCAGTAAACCACATGTCTTGGAAGGTAAAAACTATGATTATTGGAAAGTCAATATGGTTGTGTTTCTCAAAGTCATAGACAACAAAACATAAAAGGTTAGAAACACCCTGTTGTTAGATCCATGGTTTTAGAATTGACTAAAATTTTGTTAAAACATGGTTCATGATAGATGCTGAGTAAGATGCCATAACATCTTGATCAAACTGATACAACAGAGTGTGAAGGTTGCATTAAAGACAAATGTTCTAACATATGTCATGACATACTGAACCAGAATATCAGTACAGGCTGTTTTAAATCTTGACATATTTGATTTGATTTTGTAATATTTTTGTTTGGATATATTACAGATATTTATGTAGGTCAAGAAGATTTAATCTAAAATAAGTGATCTAATCTCCAGATGTACATAAGTTTCTAAAATTGGATGATGGGACAATTTAGAAAACTTTATGTTTTGTTCTAAGATTAATGAGATTTTTCTGCATAATTGGTACAGTCCTCAACTCGTGGATCAAGAAATATCTGAGTGAAGATTTTGAAGCCCATGGACTACTGAGGAGTATTTAAAGAGAAATCTAGACCTAATTGTAGCGGTGAAAAATTGAGATCAAGCCATTGATTGACTTAACTCATACAATGAAACTCGCCACCACACTTTATTGTTTCCAAAAGTATCAGAAAAAAAATGAATAAAACCCAAAATAAACATGTAAAGCAAGAAGCAATACTAAAAGTAAAGAAAATAGAAAAGCAATAAAGAGATCTAAGGTACGAGGGTTGGTTATACAAAGGGAAGGTATTAACACCATGTGTATCTGTAATACTCTATAGGAACCTCTTTGAAATATATGTGTTTTTGGCTAAAGGGTTTTGTTTGCAAAAAGAGTGTGGAGATGAGAAGAGAAATGTTTTCTTATTTTTTTGATTTGGAAAGACATGAAGTATTATGCATACGTACCAATGAAGGATCAAAACGTCGTAGTTCCTCTAAAAAATAATAAAGTTGTTTGTTGGTTGATTTTATTAGAAGAGACAAGTTGTCATCTTAAGGAGAATACTCAACTAATCACCCATAAGCACAAGAAGATAGATATTTGTATCATCAGGAGGGAAGGGCTCCAACTTGGATATAGAATTAACAAGTATGCCATTAACTCCCCCAAGTGGAAAATAATCAACATTTACTTCAATAATTTCTATAGGGATAGGAGAATTAGATCTTAACTATGCAGGAGATTTATGTCTAATCTTTTGAGAAAAAGTTTTAAACTGAAAAGCCAAAGTGGCAAAAAGTTTTGAATGAGTTTTGTATTTTTAATCTTATGAAAATATTTTGAGATGCTTAGAGTGGTCTTAAATCATTATATTAAGAAATAAAGTTTGAAAATGCAATGACCTAAGTCAAAGTTTTTTATGAAAGAAGTGAGAGTTTTAAAAAAAATAGGGTTAAGGACACAACATACACACAAGAGGTAAGTACATGACAAGGATGCAACAAAACATGAAAAAAGGAAAGCATATGACAGAAATCAACACAAGATCCATTTTCCTTTGATTTAAACACAAGTAACTCAAGGATAACATTCAAGTATCAAGCATCAACAAGACAATTTTATATCACAAATAGGCATAAAGGTTTTAGGAGCATTTATGAACATGTAATCAAAAGAACCTTAAATTCATAGTAAACATACATAAAAACCTCATGGATCAAGAGAAAGAGCAAGTGACATCAAGATACATGCATCAAAGTTAAATGAAGATGCCTCATCATATAATAATTAGGGTTTTCAAGGAAGACATTCATAAGTTCATGCATCAAAATATTTCAAACCCTACGTAAGAATCAAGTTAATCATGTTATTCAAATCATCAAGTAGCATATTATTTGGTAAAAATCTAAGCATGGCATGTTAACATGGTTCACATTTAATTTTAGCAATTAAATCATGCAAAGAACATGAGAAAAAACCTAATGAAACATGACAAACGACTTGGTTTTAAGATTTAAATAAAACAGACAAAATAAATAATATCTATTTGGTATTTTTGTGGATAAATAAAATATAGAGGTCAATAAACAAAAGCACAAGAAAAATCAGCTTGAAATAAATAAATGTGCATAAATAAAAATCAAATAGAAAATGAAGAAAACATGGAAAAAAATATAGGAAAGGTGGAAAAACAACAAAAAGGGCTAATGCTGCCACAAGGGTTTGAATTCATGCCCTTTGTCTCACCAAAATAATCCTCACCTCTAAGCCACATGGGGAGCGCATGTTGTAACGCCTCGATTTAATTAAGATTATTTTATTTAAAAAAATTATATGAGATGAGTGTGTTTTACTTGTGCCGATATATTTTATGATGTGATGTGATGCAATTTGGGAAAAAAATAGAGGTTGAGATGTGGAGGGGTGTATGACTAATAATGTAGAGAACAAGAGGTGATTAAAGAATATGAGTATTATTTAATTGTTACTAATATTATTATTATTATATTACTATTGTTATTACTCTGAATAAAATAATATTTATAATTTTAGTGATTAAATAATTAATTAAAGAGGATAAGGGCAGTTTTGGGATATAGGTATTAGGGGTCTAAATTATGTTATAAGAAAAACGAGGAGAGAGAGAGAGAGAGAGAGGAGAGAGAGAGAGAGAGAGAGAGATGGAGAGAGAGAGAGAGAGAGAGAGAGAGAGAGAGAGAGAGAGAGAGAGAGAGAGAGAGAGGAGAGAGAGAGAGAGAGAGAGAGAGAGAGAGAGAGGAGAGAGGAGAGAGAGAGAGAGAGGAGAGAGAGAGAGAGAGGAGGGACGAGAGGAGAGAGGAGAGAGAGAGAGAGAAGAGGGAGAGAGAAGAGGAGATTAGGAGAAGGGAGATGGAGAGAGGGAGAGAGAGAAGGAGAGAGGAGAGAGAGAGAGGAGAGAGAGAGCGAGATGAGAGAGAGGAGAGACGCGAGAGAGAGAGAGTACGTCAATACACTATCGTAGAACGAGCAAAAGGCAAGGGAGAAGGGAAAAGCTAGGGTAAGAGGATTCCATAGCTTCTGGGAAGATCAAAGCTTTGAATTAAGGTAAAGGTGGGTGAATGGAATCTCTAATTGGTGATCTTACATGAGAGGGTAGTGAGGGTTCCTTCCCTCTTAGGTTTGTTTTATATTATTGATGTATAATTTGTTTTATTTGATTGAATTGATGTGTTGTATATGATTATACATGGATCTGTGATACTATGTTGTGATTGTTGTTTTGATTTGCGTTGTTATGATGATTGTTGCATAAAACCCCAATCTAGAACCTATAAGTAATGAGAATTAGGATTTGAGGATTTTGGATGAGGATTTGATGAAATATAAAGATGAATAATAATTCCCAAATGATGTATAATTGATGTAGAAACATAAGATGATAATAGATGATGAATTTCTATGATTAGATGATGTTTTAGGACCCAAAATTTAGTGGAATCGTAGAAGAATCACAGAAAAACTTTAGCATCAAGGCAGTTTTGCGTTGACTCAAAGAAGGTTTGCGTCGACTCAAGTTGCGTCGACTCATGGGTTGACCTGATCATAACCGTGGTAGACAATGAGGTTTTTGCGTTGACTCAAACAACCCAATTTTGGACACATTTTTGTAATGGCATAACTTTTAAACCGTAACTCCATTTGATGCGTCGTTCAAAGTGTTGGATAGCTAACACCATAAATTGAAGTAGGTAGAATAAAATAAAGATTTATAAGGATAATTCTAGTATCTAAGTTAAAATAGGAATTATTCCTCGTTGTTACACCAAAATAGTGGGTTGTTTTCTTGCGATGTTCTTTTGCTGATGATGCCGATATGAGGCAATGTTGGTGATTATGATGAGGATGATGCAGATGGCTTAAATTTCCATGGTGATTAAGGATTGTGCCTTGTGGTTGTATGATTTCATGTTGTTGCATGTTCATATTGCATGCATTCATGGATGAGGGCTTATGCCCTGATGTTGGCTTGGATTGGCGTTATGTTGAGGGCTTATGCTCTGTTATTGCCCAACTAGAATTGAGTTGAAGGCTTATGCCTTTATGGTACCACATGCATGTTTATGAAGGACTATTGCTTTGCATAAACACTAAATTGATGTTGTAAGAGTGTGATGATGGTTGTTTGTGATGAATTTTTCTGCATGGTTGTGATTTACTACTCCTTAGCATGTTTTATTTCACCGTCTTAATTATTGAAATGAAATTCTCACCCCTTTTGCGTTATTGTGTCTGTACTCTTTGGGAGTGAAAATAATCAGGTATCTGAGTAGTGCTTGAAGTGATGTTACCAGATCAAGTCTTAGGAGTCTCTCTGATATGTACACAAAATTTGGGAGTTTCATCATGTTTTTGCATGATTTCAAATGTTGCACATTTTCTTTAAACTTATGATGGACCGCGTATTGTGGATTTGAATTGATGTTAAGGCTAGAATGCCAATGAACTACTTTTATGTTGATTTTTCGCTGCCGAATAACCATTTTTAGATACATGAAGTAATAAAGTATTTTGAAAACTGTATGGATTTTATGATTTATGTGGCATCCCATTGTGAACTTTGATGCATTTGTCGTATATTCATTATAAATATTCATATGGGAAAATGGGGTGTTACAATTGGTATCAGAGCAGGTCGATCCGTCCAGCCAGGTTGTTGAGTCACTAGTATAGTATGACAGTGGAATACTGTCGATGTTTTTCTATCTAACCATTGTTTGATATTGTGACGTGAAGCAGAGTAATGGCTGAGAGAGGCAATGGTGCACATGCTAATGCGTTACAGGCTTGGCTCAGGCAATGCAGAATATCAACCTAATGCTGGTGGGAACAGTGGGACGCGTGCTTTGGAAGATTTCCAAAGGAACCATCCACCTACGTTCAAAGGGAAGCATGATCCTAAAGGAGCACATGAGTGGCTCAAGGATATTGAAAGGATCTTTTGAGTCATAGACTATTCTGATGCACATAATCTCTCACCCCCCCCCCCCCCAAACACCCC